>PVJX010010128.1:0-58245 GCA_004027295.1 Dolichotis patagonum
AGAGTGTGGCAGACTTTCGGCGGCCTGAAGGAGAGAGACCCTGGCACATCAGGACCTGCACAGTGTGGTTGACTTGGGGTGCCGGGAGAACAAGGAACTCCACCCCTCTCTGGGGGCAGCTGAGAGTGTGGCAGACTTTCGGTGGCCTGAAGGAGAGAGACCCTGGCGCATTGGGACCTGCACCATGCAGTTGACTTGGGGTGCCGGGAGAACAAGGAACTCTTCCCATCTCTGGGGGGGCGACTGCGATCCTGCCTGCATGTGGGCTGAGAATCAGACATCTCATGTCGTCCTGTCACCAATCCCATGTCCCCCCTCCCCCTCCCCCCTGCCTAGCAAGTGGGAGCCAATGAACTACACATCTTGTGAAAAGATTGGCTATGTTATTTAGTATGAGCTCCCCATATGCAAAGATATGGACAACCATTTGGAGGAGAATGGGAGACAATATGACAGATAGTGAAGATCCTGGGTTGTCTAGCTTTGAAATTTATACTTTCTTATGGCCCATTCTGTTCTGTTTTGTTGTGTTTAATTTTACACCCTTTTAAAATAAAAAATTAAAAAAAAAAGAAAGAAAGTTAGCCTGGCATGGGCAAATGCCTAGATTTGAGCCCCAATATAATCTTCCTGCCCCCCCAAAATCCAAACAAAAAATCAAAATAAAAAACAAAGCAAATAGTAACAAACAACATTATTGAAAGAAATAGAAGCCCTAAATAAATAGATCTTCCATGTTCAAGACTGAAAGACTGCAAGATGCCAGTATTTCTCATGTTGATCTTTGCATTCAATCACTATCTAAACCCTAGCTGCCTGTGTTGCAGAAGTTAATCTTATAATCCATATAGGAATTTCATTTAGAAAAAAGAAGAACAAAGTTGAAAGATTCACACTTCTTGGTTTCAAAATTTAACGTAATACTGCTGGGCATGGTGGCATTTGCCTGTTATCCCAGTGTTACAGGCAGCTGAGTTAGTTAGAAATACAGGCAGTCAGACAGGGCTGGGCCCTCAAAGGAGCCACAGCAGAAGTTCAGATACCTTGCAACCTTGGAGGAGACAATCACCTCCTGCTGTGGGCCAGATCTGAAGACAAACAACCACATCCTTAGAATCCACAGTTCAAATACTTCTTTCTTTATTACCCTCAAGAAGTCAGGAGCCAGCATCCTACCCCCCAACAGGAAAAGTCACTGCTGTTATGAATGCCGCTTACTACCTGACTTGCTCCCATTTGCTCCAAATTTAATCAATTTTACCTGAGCAATTAATCTTATTGGTTGACCTCAGTTCTGTCCTGCCTTATGCCCACCTTGCAAATTCCCATTTTTTCCTACCTTTTACTCATCTAACCTCATGATTTTACTCTCTAAAACTCCCTGAAAAAGACAAGAGTCCTTGGCAACCCTTTCTGGACACCTTCTGCCTCACTCAGCCAGAAGCTTTCTTTCTCTCAATAAATAATTCTACTCTTAACCTCTGTTGTTCCTAAAATTCATTCTTTGATTTTAGAGAGCATGCACTGGTACCAGACATAATAGGTGGAGAGTTTCATTCCCCTGTATCACCAGCAGTGAGGAGGCTGAGGCAGGAGGGCTGCCTGCTCAAGGCCATACTGGGCTACACAATGAGTTTAAGGCCAACCTGAACAACTTATTAAGACCCTGTCACCAAAAAAGAAACAAAAACAAAACCACTACCAGAAAGAATAAAACAAACAAAAACCCCACAATGAGGTACTGGTCCGTGCTATGTGTATAAACACAAAGTCACTTAGCTGAAGTCAGCATAAAGCCACAACTTGCGTGAGTCCATTTACAATATAAATGTTCACTATAGACAAATATATGGAATATAAGTAGATTAATAGTTGCTCCGGGTTGGTGGAAGGGAAAAACGCGAATGACGCTACTGGGTGGGTGGAATTCTCTTTTTTGAGATAAGATATGCTGAAATTAGCGTTGATGGTTCCACCTCTTTGCTAATACAGTGAACCAAAACCAACGGAATTGTGATTCCGGAATTACATGCCAGTTTAAAAGTAGAAAATAATCACGACGAGCAGTATTTTCATTATTTCTTATATGCTTGAGAACTGTGGTAGTAATAAATTGCCTCATTTGACCTCACCATTCAATGTCGCCCATTGCTCACGAATATTTTTAGCCACTACATGAATACCTGCGATACTTTGAACCTTTCTAGCATGTTGGGAGATTCCCTGAGAACACCTGGTCCCTGCATAACGGACTGCAGATTTACTGACAAACCTGTGCATTGGTCCCGAAAGGTTAATTAAACTGTTACATCGTAAATTAACTTCCGGCAAAGGGTCGAGACGTAAACTCGTCACCAGGGAAACAGAGAGCGGTCCCACCCAAAATGGCCACCAGCGCCTAGCAAGGGGGCCGTCCCAGGAAGTTACGTCACACTCACTTTCCGTTTCCGGCTGCTCCGGCGCAAGCGCTTACTTCACGCATGAGCGCACTACGCTTGTGTTCCCTGGACCCGGGTGGTGGAAGAGATGGATCCCTTGGACCGAGTTCTGTAAGTGCGCTGGGTCCCCTTGAGGAGAGGGTCTCCTGTGACAAGAGTGATACTGTCTCTGCCCCCTGTCTTCCTGGTTTCCACTTCTTGACCTTTGACGTGGCGGGGTGAGGGCCTTGTACAAATTTTAACACGTGCAGTTTGCAGAGGAGCGGAGCCGGGAAGCTCGCAGGGTAGCAGCCTGGGAGAGGGCACAGAAACCTGGGCCTCCTTTTTCTAGCCATTGGAAAACGTCTGAGTTGGGCAAGGTGGCGCGCGCCCAGCGCTCAGGAGGCTAAGGCGGGAGGGTCGCTGCGATTCGAGGCCAGCGTGGGCTACATAGGCCAAGGCCATCCGTACTACTGTAAGAGGAAGGGTCATAGTTTAAAGAGAAAATTCTTTTGATAGATGGCAAAGAAATTTTGAAAAGTAAAACCCTTGTATAGAGGAGGCAAAGGAAAAACTTTCTAAAAAATGTATAAAACATGGCAGTCCCGTTACATCATGAAGTCAAAATAATGAGTATTTTTTCTTGAATTTTACAGGGAACAGGAAGTGGTCTTAGATAAGTTTTTAAATATAGCTCATTTGGAAGATTGGTCTCTATACTGTGTGACCTTGGGTAAAGTCGTTATTCATTTTAGTTCGTTTATAAACAAAGGATAATTGTAACCATAGGGTTGTGGTGAAGGCTTGCTATGTAGTTACTCTATAATAGTGTCAACAATTACTCTTCTTTGAGAGCAGTAATATGGATTTTCTTAGCAAGGATGTTCGAGCAGGACAATATGTTTCCTGGCAGTCACTATAGTTTTGTCCCTGGAAGAAGATTGTTACAATCAGCCTCCCTAGCTTCAGTAAATGCCCACAGGTTGATGTGCAGTTCTTTGTGTTAGGGTGTAGGTATCAGTTTATTTACTTTAAATTTGAAGAAAAAAAAATGAGTAAAAAAATCATTCAAGTCCTTTATTTTTTAAATGAAAAAAATTTAGAAAAGAGTAATAAAAGAATGTTGGGAAGATCAAGATGAAACCTTTTTTTTTAAATCAAAAGCTAATAAAACCAGTAATAAAAAATATTTTACTGATACCTCATTAAATGTGGTATTTTTGTTTAATGGTGGAGTCCCAGTTGATAAATAGGTGAGTGGAATATAGATTCATTGATTTTTTTTAAAAAAAGAATTTGTTCTTGTTAAAGTCTTGATATTGCAACATGAGGAATATGTTTATTTTTTTATGAGGAACATGTTTAAATTGTTATAAATAAATTGTGCTTTTCTGAACAGAAAGCCCAAAACAAAAAGGGCCAAGAGATTCCTTGAGAAGAGAGAACCAAAACTTAGTGAAAACATTAAAAATGCCATGCTGATCAAAGGGGGAAATGCAAACGCAACAGTGACACAAGTCCTGAAAGACGTGGTAGGTACATACACTTACTGTGTCAGTGGTATTGAAGTCGTGTTAGAGGTTTTCAGCATTACCAGGTTAGGCTGCTGGAGAAACATACAGGTAAGTGTGCCTTATGTTGCCTTATGTTGCCTTATCTTGCCATTGGCTAGCTTTAGAGAAGAACTGAAATCAACTTGTTTGCCTTGCCAGGGTACTGATTACAGATTGCAGATTCTGGAAAATAGAAAAGTCATTGCTGTTAGCCTGGCAAAGAGCACTGGAGTCTGGTGGTAAAGAAGTGGGAATTGATCAGTGCACAGCTAGTGAGGGCGGAGGCTTTAGGTGTTCATGAGAATTACCGCGTCCCAGGTTTCTGCTTATGTGCCAACGGACAGTGTCTGGATACAGTTAAGTGCTCAGTAAGTGCATAATCAGCGTATGAAGATATATCTCTCTAAATACTCTTTGAGTATTTAGGCCTTAAATATAGCTGATAGATTTTAGTGAGTTAGGTCAACCAAGTGATTTAATTTGTTTGGTTTGGTTTTCTTTTCTTTCTCTCTCTCTCTTTTTTTTTTTTTTTTTTGAGACAGTCTCACTATATAGTCTAGGCTGGCCTTGAACTCATGATTGTCCTTCTGTCTCTGCCTCCCAAGGGCTGAGATTACAGACGTGCACCAGCTTGCCCAGCCTTGAATGTGTTTTAAAACTGGACAAAATTCCTTATGTGTTTTTTTTTTTGTTTTGTTTTGTTTTGTTTTTTTGGAGGGTCTCATGTAGTTCAGGCTAACCTCGATTTCACTGTAGTCCTCCTGCCTCAGCCTCCCAAGTGTTGGGATTACAGGCATGTGCCACCATGCCTAGCTTCTTTGTGCTTATCAAACAGACAGTTCAGGTATCTTAATGCCTAGTATATGCACATCTTTTTCTCTTATTTTTTTGTTCATCCTTTTTGAAATGGTTGTGTAGGTGTCATTGCATTGACAGGACAGTGCCCCTTTGCTTCCCAGATCTTTTCAATGCAGTGACCCTTCATTTTTAAATAAGTTCTAAGACTAGCATGGTGTTTCTGATTGTCACAGTGATTAATAATTCAAAATGATGACCCTGAATTGTCAGGAAAAAGAAGCTGTGTTCATTCCCTTGAGACAGGGAGTGTTTGGCTAAGAATCACCATCCGAAGAAGTTTTAGCTAAAAAGGTGATGCCACTGGTCGATTTCCTTTATTTACTAGCTCTGATATTTTTTTTCCTATGTTGACATGTTTCTCCAGCACAATATGGTGCCTTACATCTTTGCTGTTGTTCCCTTTGTGCTAGTCCCTGGCTGTGTAGGTAATAGCTTATTTGTAGGAAAGTGAAAGGAAGTAAATTAAAAAAAAAAAAAAAACTAGAAGATAACAAGGAAATTTTTTAAAGGACTGTGTTTGAACTCTGGATAGTGTTCTCATCGCTGTCACTGTGACTGTTTTGAGTTCTGTTACCTTCAGGTACTTCAGTGCTGTCACCTCTGACAGGTTATGTTTTGTTTTGGCTTTTGCCTTTTCACTCCCATTTTGCATGAAGAGAATGAACTGGCTAGAGTTTCAGAAAAGAAGGAATTATGTAAGTTGGAGAGACCATTGAAAGGACATGAAAACCTTGAACTAGTAAAGTCTAGTCTAAGTTCAATATTAAGTCTAAGTTGCAAGTTACTCTGTGTGATCAAAGGGAGCCAAGCAGAAGATACCAGAACAGGATTCGGGCCATAGTGGTCTTGTAGAATGAATGTTACAATGCTTTACTTTTATCTCTGCTTTTCAGAATGTCTTTTTTGAAAGCTATAAATTATGTTTTACAGTATGCACTGAAAAAGCCATATGGAGTTCTGTATAAAAAGTAAGTCATGATTTTTTAAAACTTTATTAAAAAAAGTTATTTTATTTCACTGTAAAAGTTAGAACCATTCTATGGAAGATTTGGAAGAAAAAATTAGTAACTATAATGTACATGTTTTGAAACAGTATTCACAGAAAGTTACAAGAGTAATAGAGTTCCTGTATATCCTTCGCCTGGCTTCCATTAATGTTCTGTTTGTTTTGGTTTGGGTTTTTGAGACCCAGTCTTTTTGAGACCTGTGTGTAGCCTAGGATGGCTTTGAACTGAACTATGTAGTCCAGGCTAGACTTAGACTTACTTGGTTGGCAGCCGTTTTTCCACTAATTTTTTTTTCTTCTCCCATGATCCCACATTTTGCATTTTTTTCCTTCCCTTTCCCACCTTCCTTCTCCTCCATCTCTCCCCTTCCTTTCTCTTTGCCCCCATACTCCTTCCTTCTTTCCTCTTTAAAGTACTTAGAATTAAACCCAGAGCCTTCATACTAAGCTACAACCCTAGTCCTTTATTATTTTGAGATGGAATCTGCAAAGCCACTGATTTGCCAGTTGGGCTGGAATTTGTAATCTTTCTACCTTTGCCTTCCAGAGTGCTGGGTTTATAGGCTTGTGCCACCATTCCTAGTGCCACATGTTTAGTTATCTTGTCTCCCTAGCTCTAACTTGTGACAGCTCCTCGGTCTTTCTTTGTCTTCTCTAGCCATGGCATATTTGAAGAAAATTAGTCAGTTATTTTGTACGTTTTCCGTCTATGTGAATTTGTTTTAAGTTTTCTCATGAGTAGGTTGAAGTTAGTGTTTTTGTTAAGAGCATCACAGAAATACTAAGGTATGATGATTACTGTTTTCTGCTGTGGGGTTATGTTGGTCAAAGTGGTGTCTTCTTGCCAGTGTGGTAGCACATTCCTGTAATCCCAGCCTCCCTGTGCTTTGAGTTCAAGGCCAGTTTGAATTGCACAGCAAGACCCTAACTCAAAGAACAAAAATAAACAACCCCCTCAAAAGAGTGGTATCTGCTGGGTTTCTAGCCTATAAATTAGTATTTTTCCCTTTGTAGTTAATAAATACTTTTTTTTTTTTTGGTACCAAGGATCAAACTCACGACCTAGCACTTGCCAGGCAGGCGCTTATGTCGCTGAGCTAAATCCCTGGCCCAGTTAGTAAATACTTGGAAGTACTTTGAGACTGTGCAAAGACTGTTGTCTCTCATTACTTATTGCTGAAGGGTCTGTGGGTCCTCAAATACCAAAGTCTGGATGCTCAAACCCCTTATATACAGAATGGTGTGGTATTTGCTGCTGACCGATGTACATCTTTCCACATACTTTATTTTACTTCGTGTATTTTTTGACACAAGATCTCACTATGTACTCCAAGCTGGCCTCAAGCTTACAGTCCTCCTGCCTCTATTCCCACCTGTTGGCAGGAACCATGATGGCCTACAGCCCCCATATACTTTATTGATTGATAGATTGATTGATTGTCGTTTTGAGACAGGGTCTTGCTATGCAGTTCAGGCTGGCCTTGAGCTCACTTTGTAGCCCAGGCTAGTGTCAAACTTGCAATATCCTCCTGCCTCAGCCTCCCAAGCGCTGGGATTACAGACAATGTGCCACTACACCTGGCTCTGATGTACTTTAAATGTAGGTTACTTATACAACCTCATGCAATCTAAGTGCTGTGTGCGTGGCTGTTACACTGTGTTGCTCCGGAAAGCCTGGTAGGCAACAAATTGTCCGTGTTCAGTACAGATGCAGTTTCCCTGCCAAATACTTTGTATTTGCCGTTGGTTGAATCCATTGATGCTGAATCCACAGATAACAGAGCCAGTTGTATCTGAACCTTTTGCCCATTAATTTTAACACCCATTGCATTGTGTGTGTGTGTGTGTGTCATAGTGGTTACTGTGGTGCTGCTCTAATAGTGGTTTTCTGTTTCCATCATTTCTTCTACATGAACTAATTAGATTTCTGAAGGCAGGTCCATCACTCAAGTACTTTTTAGTCTCCTAATTCAGTGTGGACTCAGTATATTTTCCTGGGATGTATCCATTGCTGTCATTATACTGTGTTGCTGAAGTTTTTCTGCCTTGTGGCAGTACAGTCCATTCTCACATAGCAGACAGAACGATCCTTTAAAGCAAAATTTAGGGCTGGGCTGTAGTGCAGTAGCAGAGTGCTTGCCTAGCATGCACTGATCCCTGAGTACAATCCCCAGTACCACAGTAAATAAATAAATTCTAGTAAAGAAAGGAAATTTAGATCTGATCATATTACTGTCCTGTCTAAACTCTCGTATTCCCCATTACTCTTCTAATAGTAATCTGCATCCCTTACTGTGACTGAGAAAGCCCTGTGTAATCTGGGACTTGTCTGCATGTATAATGTGTTTCCTGCATGTGTTACCTTTTTGCTCACTCATCTGCAGTGACATTTGTTTCTTTCTGTTTCTTGAAGAGTTTTTCATGTCTATCTCAATCTTTGCTCATTCTGTTTCTTCTGAGAATAATAACCTCAGAAGTTTGCAGTGGCTAACCCATTAATCAGGGCTCTTCACACTAACAGTACCGTGTGATTTTGCTTTTTTTTTCTTGGAGGTACTGGGGATCGAACTCAGGGTCTTGTACATGCTAGGCAAGCACTCTACCACTGAGCTACATCTCCAGCCTGTGGTTTTGTTTTTGTCACTGCTGTTGCTTTGTTTGTTTTTGTTTGTTTATTTTTGAGACGAGGTCTTGCTGTGTAGTTCAGGTGATCTCAAACTCACTATGCTGTCCAGGGTGGCCTTAAGACAGGTGATGATCCTACTGCCTCAGCCTTCCAACTTCTGGATTAAGGTATGCACCACCACCGCCAGCTGATTACTATTGCTGTTTAGATTTATTAGTTTTCCACAGGATATAAGCTCCATGAACTGATGTGGTGGTGGACATAGAAAGCTCAATGCTTGGGAGGCTGAGGCAGAAGGATCAGGAGTCAGATGCTACACAGTGAGTTCAGGCCTGGCCTAGACTATGTAGAGACCATATCCACCGAAAAAAGAAGAAAAGAGTAAATAATCTTCATGCAAGCATGTTATGTTATTTGACATAGCATTATAGTATCCTTTGCTTCTAAAACCATACCTGGCGTATAGCAGATTTTAAGGTATTCGAATAATTATCTTTCCAGCCACCATGCCCAGCTTTTCCAGCCCCCCCCATCATCCAACTATAAAATTATCTTTGACTTCCACAGGTATTAATTGTATTTACTTAGCATGATTATTAACCTTGATATCATCTCTTTTTAATATTTTTAGGAAAAACATTACTAGACCATTTGAGGATCAGACATCACTGGTAAGTGTAAGAATCTTCTGGAGAGCACATATAATACATGTTTTGTGAATTTGTGATTTTTTTTTTTAAATCCTATGTGAGTATTTTTGATTTTTTTTTTTTTAAAGGAGGTCATATATAGGGTCTTGCCAAGTTGTCTAAACTAGTTTTGAATGCCTGACTTCATTCTCCTGCCTCAGCCTCCCAAAGCCATCACTAGTAGATGTTATTGATGCTTTCAAGTACATTGATAGAAAATTAGAAATTGGCCCAGGCGTGGTGGTCACGCCTGTAATTCTGGCATTCCCGGAAGGTGGAGGCACACACTGAGACCCAGTCTCCAAAACAAAATGTTTTAGAAATCTGACCTCTCCCTTCGATAATTTCGGAACAACGAACACTGCCTGAATTGTTGCTAACAGTTGTCATTTGCTTTGTTGGAGTTAGTCAGGTTCCTGTTTGAGTGTTTTTGTCAACCAAAGCTAAATGAAAAGGGCTAATGAGTGAAATCAGAAGATAAAACTTTGTAGTAAATGGTGAATGACAAATGAACTTTGAGCATGTGATTACATCAGTTTTTTCTTAAAAAGTTTTTTCTTTATTATTATTATTATTTTATTGTTTTTTGAGAGGGTTCCTAGTTTAGGCAAGCCTCCAATTTAAGATGCTCCTGTCTCAGTCTCCAGAGTGCCAGGATTACTACAGTGCCATGCCCAACTTTCTTAAGAAAATATTAAGAGAATAAGTTTTAAAATACTAAATTTAGCCTGATGTGGGGCACATACCTGTAATCTCAGCATTCTAGGAGGCTGAAGCAGGATTGTACCATTGAGCCCAGACTGAACAACCTAGCTAGCTAGACCCTGTCTCAAAATATAAAAATGTGTATGTATATAAAAAAGGGGCTATATCTGGCCCAAGGCCATAGCTTTAGCCCCCACCACTATAACACAACAAAAACTATTAAAGTTGACTTGACAAAAATAAAGATTTAAGTTGTCTTTATAAGAATTCATTTTTTTTCTCCTGATTTATGAATTTAAAAGAAATATGTTTGAATACAATCTCAGTAATTCAAAGATTAACATTAAATTCCTGATGTGGAAGCTAACTGCAGTAAAAATTTAAAAATTAGAAATTAAAAATATATTGGCAAAATAAACTTTATTCAGTCTCTCTTTTTTTCGTTGTTAGTACCAGGGATTGAACGCATGATCTCATGCTTGCCAGGCAGGCACTTGTGGCGCTGAGCTATATCCCCATCTCCTTTTTTAAATGTTATTTCCATTTCATGCTTTTTCAGTCATTTGATGAACAAGTCATGGAAGTAAAGGGTGCAGATTTATCCCGTAGTTAAGTATTTTTTGGGTCTTTGTGTTTTCAGACCAGGTCTCAGTCTGTAGCCCAG
Organism: Dolichotis patagonum; assembly: GCA_004027295.1. Lineage (NCBI taxonomy): Eukaryota > Metazoa > Chordata > Mammalia > Rodentia > Caviidae > Dolichotis > Dolichotis patagonum. Next base: position 10,519 of record PVJX010010128.1, read on the forward strand.
ACTGGCCTTGAACTCATAGTTCTTTTTCCCTTAGCAGGAATTGCCAAAAATACACTGTCTGTGGGTCAAATCCTTATTTGTATGAGGCTCATGAAATAAGAATTTTGACATTTTAAAGAGTTATTTTTAAAAATTTTTAATTTTTTTTTTCAGAGTAGGATAATTTATTAGAGAACAGGGTGGGAAATGGGGACTAGCAGTAACTCTTCAGAGCCAGAAGGGAGCCCAAATAGGTTGCCCTTAAAGAGTTAGTTTTTTAGCACATCTGTAATCTCAGCATTTGGGAGGCTTAGGCAGGAGGACTGTCAAAAGTTTGAGGCCTGGGCTGCAAAGTGAGTTTAAGGCCAACCTGAACTATGTAGTCAAACTGTTGTCTCAAAAAGACCCAAAACACAATTTTTTAAAATGCATTATGGATGGTTGTAGATGAGTGGTAGAGGTGTGCTTAACGTGGTAAGGTCCTAGTCTAATCCTCGGCACGAAAACCAGCTAAACCAACCATAAACATCAAGCCAAAACACTTACTGAGTGGCTTTTTAAAAGGTAGTGACTGCCATTGCTCTAGAATTTTAGCAGATAGAAAGCAGGCTTTCTGGAGAAGAATGGCAATTGTAGAACACTCTTAGGAATACTGTTTTAGGGTATTAGTCATGATATGAGACTGTTGAAAACGCTCGTGTGCACACGCACGCACATTTCAAGAAAGCTTTCCTGACAAGTGTGGAGGCACATATCCATAATACTCAGCACTCAAGAGGCTGAAGCAGGAAGATCGTCGTGAGTTTGTGGCCAGCCTGGACTATATAGTAAAACCCTGTCTCCAAAAAACCACAGAAAGCATTCATTCCCACATCACCGGCTACCAGGCACTATGCAGGGTATACTCATGACAAGTCATAGGACCCTTGCTCTGATAAAATTCTCAGAGGTGTTCATTTGTCCAGATGCCGTAGGTAAATGGCAGAGCCTCAATCCTTGGACTTTCTGGCTTTATGTTCTTCACACTGGCCATTCATTTACAGGTGGAGCACTTTCTGTTCCACCTTTTGCTTCTGCTTAAGTACTGGGTTGAATGATAACCACACAGGGACCCACACTTCAGGCTTTTTACCAGTGAAGTAAAAGTTGCGGGTTTTGGCTGTTTATCTGTTTACCTTTTGGTCACTAATTTGGGAGGCTTGTACCTGATTTTTTTTGAGACAGGGTCACACTATGTAGCCAGGCTGACCTTATCCTTGCATTGATCCTCTCCCAGGTGCTGGGATTGCAGTGTGCACCGCTTTGTCCAGCTCAACTGATTTTTGGAGTAGATCACTAAATCTAATTTTTGTGCTAAATTTGGTGATTTCTTTGTGTTTTTTTTGGATCAGGGATCGAACTCATGACCATGTGCTTCCAAGGCGGGCGCTTATGCCGCTGAGCTAAATCCCTGGCCTAAGTTTGGTGATTTCAATAAATTGAGTCATGGACTATAGTGAATATGCATGTGGGATGTGGTGGGGTATAGTAAATGTCTGCAAAGTGTAGAAGGAGCTCTTCAGGATTAAATATCATGCCTGTATTTCCACTCTCACACCTGTAATGGAAGCCAGTGTGTGGTGTGTGTGTGTCCCTATGTGCCCTTGCTTGCACACATGTGTGATCAGGGTTGAATCCAGAGGGGTTTTTTTTTTTTTTTTTTTTACCTGAGACAGGGTCTCACTATGCAGTTCAGGCTGGCCTAGCTCACTCTGAAGTGCAGGCTGGTCTTGAGCTCCCAACCATCCTCCTGCTTCAGCCTCCCGAGTGCTGGGATTATAATTGTGTGCTATCATGCCCAGCAAACAAAGGGCTTTTGCAGGTCTTTTTCTTGCTTTCTGAGACAGGGTCTCTGAATTGGTAAATTGCCTAGAGTGCTGGGATTATAGGCATGTTCCACCACACCTGGGTAAAAGCCAATAGTTTGAGAGCCAAAGAAGGTTGATCTTACTTTGGGATTTCATAGATGTATCTGTCAGCCCTGCCAGGCATCCTGCATGACATATAGTAGTCATCACTGAGTGGCATGGAGATGAAGGGCCAAAATCCTGTGGTTGCAGGTTTGCAGTGACAAGTAGCAATATGCATTGTAAATTCATGAATCCAGTTGCAAATATCCAAAAACACTATATTGATAAATTCACATAGATCTGCTAGGTTGTGCCATTGATAGTAATAGCCGTGGTCTGTGAGTAAAGAGATTTATTCAGCAACTGAAACATTTGATACGCTGTTTTAAAATTCTGTGTAGCAGAAAATAAATTTATTTTAGTTTACTTATTAACTTAATAAGTCTTGAAATGTAGTATTTCCCACCAGATAACCCAAATCAGAAAATTTGAAGTAAAAAGCTAAAAGTATTTTCTTCTTTATTCTTATCTGCTTTGTTGTCTTTATTAACTTTAATTGGGGGGGAAAGCTGAAACTTTTTAAAGTTATGAGGTAGCATTCTTAAGGTATTTGGTATTATTGTTGTTTGGTTTTATAGGAATTCTTTTCAAAGAAGTCAGATTGTTCTTTATTCATGTTTGGATCCCATAATAAGAAGCGTCCCAATAACCTAGTAATAGGTAAGTATCATTTCCATTTATGTTTTTATGTAGTTATTTCTGTGACTCAAACTAATGGTGTTCAGTATTCAGAAGTAACTGTTAAGCTTTAAGTGGTTTTTTTTTTTTTTTTTTTTAACTTTATGACACTGAATGAAATCATTTTCTAGGCAAGAATGTAGCTCAGTGGCAGGGTGCTTACTTAGTTTGTGAGAGCCCCTGGGTCCAGTCCCAACGTGGGGACAAAAAAAAAAATTTATCTGCTTGTCTTCAAGTAAAGAATAGAGCATATTAATATTGTCCTACTAATACAGAAACTTGACGTGAGTAATAAAGAATATGATTTAAAAAAAGAAAAAAATATGGCAGAGTGTCTAGGTTATTCCTGTGTCTTACAGTACCACTGCTTCTGACTGGTGACAGAGTTAGTTCCTGGGTTATTCCTGTGTCTTAGGGTACCATTGCTTCTGACTGGTGGCAGAGTTCCTGGGTTATTCCTGTGTCTTAGGGTACCACTGCTTCTGACTGGTGAAGTGAGCTCTGGTTAAAGCCAAATGTGGCTCTGAGATTCAGCATCCCTGTCTGTCTGGTGGCAGGTCTTCATGGTTACCTCCTACTTGAATTGAGTATCGCCAAGCTCCTGTAGATCTCTGACTCACTGGAATTAGAGGGAACATTGCCTCGAGTTGTAGATACTGTTCTTTTTTTTTTTCTTGGTACCAGGGATCAAACTCACGACCTCACACTTGCCAGGCAGGTGCTTAAGCCATTGAGCTAAATCCCCAGCCCCGTAGATACTGTTCTTATATGAAATATGATTAGGGAAATACATTTATTAGCCCTCATAATATCGCTTGTGTAAATACATTTTAAAAAGAACCCTGGCTTACATGTTTTGAGGTTTGAGCTGGCATGCTCACTGGCTTAAGGGGCCCTTTACCTTCTTTGGGCCTGGCCTCTCCTTTCCTGCCTTCCCTCCATTCTCTTCTCCCTTCCTTCTCTGACTGTCATGCCGTGAATTCCAGACTGGTCCTGAACATTTTTTTAGACAGGCTCTTGCTATGCGGTTCAGGGCAGCCTTGAACTCACTGCGTAGCCCAAGCTGACCTCGAACTCATGGTGATCCTTCTGCCTCCTGAATGCTGGGATCTAGGCGTGTGCCGTGAAGCCTGGTTTCCCTGTGTGTGTACACACATGCTGAGGCTTGAGCTCAGGGCCTTGCATATGCTAAGCACACTTTATACCACTGAGCTACGCTTTAACTTCCATTTGTTTTGTAAAATGGAGGTGCCATAGCTAACATTCTAACAATCCAATTTAGGGCTAAAAAAGAAAGAGGGCACACGAGCCAGGCGTGATGCATGCTGAGGCAGGAGGGTTGCAGCCAGAATAACAGAGATGAAAGCAAGATCCTGTCTCAAATCAAAAATACAAAAAAGGGCAGGATGCAGTTCAGTGCTGAGGTCCTGCTTCCAATCCCCAGTTGGGGAGGGGTGTTGGAAGGGGTATAATTTGATTTTTTTCTAGAACCTCATTCATTTTTCTTTGTTGTTAATTTTTTCAGAGAGGCCAGGTGCTTTCAGATTGTCCCACCTCATTGCCCACTGGGTTTGATTTTGGCAAACCAGATGTCTGGGGTTGCATCTTCTTTAAGTATGTTCTCATTAAGAATCAACAAGTAGGATTGTATCAAATAAAAAGCTTCTATATAACAAAGAAAACCACCAATAGAGTGAAGAGACAACCTACAGAATAGAAAAAATTGTATCCATTTATTAGACAGAGGACTAATACCTAGAATATATAGAGAACTAAAAAAAAAAAACTTAGACCCCCCCCCCCCATTTAAAAGCCCATTCAAAGCCAGGTATGGTAGTACACGCCTGTAATGCCATATACAAGAGGCTGAGGCAGGAGTATTGCTGTGAGTTCAAGGCCAACCTAGACTACAAAGTAAGTTTAAGTCCAGTCCAGACTGCATGGCAAAACTTTGTCTCAAGACAAAAAAAAAAAAAAAAAAAAAATTGCAAAATGAAAACCCAATCAAAAAATAGACATCTGAAATAGACACTTTTCAGAGGAAGACAAATGGCCAGTAAACACATGTAAAATCAAGTAGTAATTACTGGAGAGTCTGTAGGGAAGAAAGGACCCTTTATTGTTGGCAAGAGTAAACTATGCAATCATTATGGAATTCAGTATGGAGAGTTCTCATAATAAGATAGAAATTCCATTTGACCCAACTTTGCCCTTTTAGATATCTTAACAAAAGACTTAAAGACATATATACAGCAGCACAATTCATAATAGCTGAATTTTGTAAGTGGTGTGTATATCTTATCAGCTGATAAATGGATAAAGAAAATGTGTATATACACAGTAGAGTCTTACTGTACCATAAAGAAGGATAAATGTGAATCATTTGTTGGAAAATGGATCTACCTTGAGATCATAATGTTAAGTAAATCAGATACTCAAGCGTAAGTACTGCATGGTTTCTTTTATATGGGAAACTCTACATAAATAAATGCAAAATAAAAAACAGAAAATGGTGAAATGGAACTTTGGTATATGGGAAGAGAACTGAGACAGAGGGAAATGAGATTTAAAAACAGCAGGAGGATTGTGAAGTGCTATGTGCATGCACCAGGTAGTCCCTAGAGGAGAAGGGGTCTAAGAGATCCAGGGGGTGGAAAGAGGAGGGCTTAAAAAACAGTAAGGAAATGTTATGTACATGTACCAACTTCCCTTTATAAATGTAATCATCACCTACTACAGACATGTACCAATGAAAATAAAGATACATGCTTAAAAATGGATTTTCCTTTCAGGTCGTATGTATGACTACCATGTGCTGGATATGATTGAGTTAGGTATTGAGAAATTTGTGTCTCTAAAAGATATTAAGGTAAGATACTGATTATAAAAATAGGATTGTTTGTGTAATTTTTTTTGGCCAATAATAGTATCTTTTGATGAAGGGGTGTGTGTGTGTGTGTGTGGTACTGGGGATTGAACCCAAGGCCTCTAGCATACTAGGTAAGTGCTCTATAACTTGAGCTACACCTCAGCCCTTTTTTGTTTAATTTTTTAAATTTTATTTTGAGCCCAGGTCTCTTAAGTTGCCTAGGCTGTCCTGTATAGTGAGTCCCTGACTTAACAGACATTCTACTTGTGAACTTTCACCGGTACAAATGGACCTCAGATTTTTTTTTTTATACTTTATGTTGTAATTTGTGTCAAAGGTATCTAAGATATACTTCATTGACCTTACAGATGAGCCTGACGTTTGAGTTACGGTTTGGCGACTTACTGTACTTGGAACCCTTCTGCCTCAGGCTTCCAAGTGGCTGGAATTATTGGCATGAGCTACTACTTGGTGCTACCAATAAATTCATAGATAAAGAATTTTTTTTTTTTAATTCTGGCATTTTCTAACATAGAAATATGCTTGTACTTCACCTTTACTTTTTAAAAAGAGGAATACAAAGCATGTTAAATAGCTCTTACAGCAATTAGACTTCAGATTGTTACTGCTAAATATTATCTAAGTTCATGGTTTAATTGCTTCCCTCTACCTCTGGATGCTCACAGCTGCTTGAACTTCATGAGTACCAGAGAGGGCATGTTGGGGGGTTTATGCCTATAATCCCAGCACTCTGGAAGGCTGAGGTGGGAGAATCCCAAGTTGGAGTCCAGCCTGGGTAACAGTGATTTAGATCCTGTCTCAAAATGAAAGATAAAAGGCTAGATAATAGCTCTATGCAGAGGCCCAGGTCCTATCCACAGTACCCCCCCCCCAAGTACCCCTCAAATCAGTAAGATTTTCTATTTGAGGCTTGAAAGCTTTGACTGATGAGTAGTATTGTGGCTGCCAGACACGAATTGCCTTGTGTACTTGCATCTTTACATCTCCTCTGTGGGATTATGAAGTAGAATGTATTAAGTATATCAAATCACATCTCCATATTTAAGTCTAAAAATCACCATTTGCAAGCATAAAACAGTTAATAAAAATTGGAAAACATAGCTACTGTGTATAAGTGTTTTTTGCTTTCAAGTGTGTGGGGCCAAGGCCGTGTAGTTCAGTGGGTGGTGTTTGCCTAGCATGAGGAGACCCTGGCTCAGTCTCCAAGTTCATGGGGAAGAAAAGCCTATAAACAGTATAGTTTTTGTTTTTGTTTTTTGGTACCAGGGATCAAACAACCTTATCCTTGCCAGGCAGGTGCTTACACTTCTGAGCTAAATCCCCAGCCCTAACAGTTTAGATTTTGATAATTATGATTTTTTTTTTCTCATTTCACAGAACAGTAAGTGTCCTGAGGGAACAAAACCCATGTTAATATTTGCTGGTGATGATTTTGATGTAACAGAAGACTACAGAAGACTAAAAAACCTCCTTATTGGTAAGTATTTCAGTGTTCATTATCCACAGGGCAGCTCAGGTAAGCAGCCTAAGACTGTCATCCATTTCTCTCTATCACTTCATTCTGGGGGTACGAGTTTTTCTTTTCCTTTCCTTTCTTTCTTTTCTTTTCTTTTTTTTTTTTTTTTTGTACCAGGAATTGTGCTTACAATCTTGTGTTTGACCAGGTAGGTGCTGTGCCACTGAGCTATATCCCAGCCCTTTTTCTTTTTTTAAAAAAACCTTTCTTCTGTTTTTCATTTTCATTAATTTTATTAATAACAAAGAAAATGCTTAACTGTTACAGAGTTAATCTACTCTATATTTTGGTGCCGTAATAACTGAAGTATTATTATCCTGTTAATACAGTGTGTTATACTTTTTGAATATGTTCTTATCTTCATATCTGGTCATTAATGACATCATTAAATTTAGAAAATTGAAAAGTTGAAGTTTTAATATTTTTGTGCATTATCCATGTTGAACTCAGAAGACCTGGTTTGATAAGCTTTTTATAATATAAAACTACCTTCTGATTTCCTTCTCCATCAAGTGACTTATATTTATGCACATTCTTATTGTCTTATGATATTCTTTTCAGTGCATAGTTTACAGAATGCTGCATTTCATAGTGGCATTTTCTTTTTCTTTCTTCTTCTTTTTTTTTTTTTTTGCGGTACTAGGGATTGAACTCACAAGGTCGCGCTTGCAAAGCAGGCGCATGTGCCACTATGGGGCTAAATCCCTAGCCCCATGGTGGCATTTTCATGCATGCATGTAGCACTGCTAATATTCATTCTCCTCTACCCTCCTCTCCCTTACTCCCTTTCTCTTGTCTAATCTTCTGTTTGCTTAAGGTTCCTCTGTGTGTGTACCTTTGTGTGTGTGCGCACGCATGCGTGTGTGCATGTGTGTGGTGCTGGAGGTTTGTAACTGCATGCTAGGCAAGGGGTCTCCTACTGACCTACATTCCTAGCTGTCTGGTATCTTACTTGCCCAGTTTCTGCCTTTCTTTGAGTTTTAGATGAAGCTTCTTTTCCAGGAAACCCTCAGTGCCAAGCATTTGCTGGGTACTTTATATCAAGTGCTTCATTCCCTTGAGAACCTGTCACGTCATTTCATAGATGACTTACTTTTTTGGCAGGTATGGAGGGAGGCAAGGGGAGTAGAACCCAGTCCTTTGCACATGCTAAGCAAGCCTTTTGCCACTGAACCATGTTACCAGCCCCACCCATATTTTCTGTGAACTAAATCTGTGCAAGAAGAACAGTGACCAATATTCATTCACTATTATAGACCCCAAAGCATCAAGAGTATTTTTCATTCAGATTTTCAGGCAAGATACTTGTTTGTCTTCCATTGGTTCACATTTTCTGCCTTAGTGCCCTCCCTTCCTGTCTGTATAATTATTGTCAGTGAGGGAAGTACTTTGAATATATTAAAAAGAATGCTTTTTGTTTGAATGTGCTAGGCCCCGTGTCTCATTCTGTGCGTCCACTAGGTGGCAGCAGTGACTGCATAATGCAGCGTGAGGGAGGGGCGTGAAAACCAGAGGGGAATGAGGCTCTGAGGGCCCAAAGGAAAGTCAGGCTCTCGGTATAAACGTGAAGTGAGGCAACTCCGTGTTTGTGTGTGTGCAAATATAAGTGGAAATCTAATGAAGAGCAAGTGTTGTGAAAACTGTCAGTAGGTGGCTTTGTCCACGTGAGCGTAGTGTGTTTATACAAACAGCTGCGACATCAGTAGGTGGTCGGTACTGTGTGTGGTCTTTGTTCACTGACACGGCCTTGTCTGGTGCATGGCTGTGTCATACACTGAGTACTAGGTGAGTGGAGAAAAAAACCAATCAAGGGCTTTTTAGGAAGTTTGTGCTTTCTTAAATATTGTGCTATGTAGATTTGTATCATAAAGTTTTGGGGTCCCCCCACATAATAAATTTAATGGGAAGTGCTTTTAACTGTTAGTTTCTTTTCTTTTTTCTTTACTGGTTTCTCTGTAACAGGCTGTTGCTATTGAGTTCAGACTGGCCTTGGGCTTACTGGGTAGGGGTAGTTCAGGCTGCCCTTAAACTTGTGACCTTGAACCTGCCTGCGCCTCCCAAGTGCTGGGGATATAGGCATGTACCATTACACATTCCCTCCTTTTTTTTTTGTTTTTTGAAACAGGGGCTTGCTGTCAAGTTCAGGCTTGTCTTAAATATGTAGCACAAGCTGGCCTTGAAGCATAAGTGATCCTCCTGCCTCAGCTTCCAAATTATAGGGATTATAGGGATTCGCCGTCACACTTAGTGGGCCTCTTCTCTTCTCTTCATTTCTTTACTTGTCTTTCCTGAGGCAGTCTTGGTACATAGCTCATGCTGTCCTTGAACTCACTATGTAGCCCAGGCTGGCCTCTATAAACTTGTGGCAATTCTCCTGCCTCAGCCTCCCAGGTGCTGGGATTATAAGCTTATGCCACCCTCCCTGCCTGAACTAGTTCTGTGCTGACAAAGGATTCCATTAATTGGTGGCATAAACTATGTCCTTGTCATAGTTCCAGAGGCTGGAACTGTGTCACTGGTCCTGGGTTCCATTCCCAGCAGCACAGAATGAATGAATGAATGGATGGATGAATGAATGAATGATATGTAAGTGAATGTAACCATATTGGGACTTAGGGATTCAAAATACAGATATTGAGAGGATACAACCATTGAGTTCATAACCAATATTATTCCAAATATGGGTGAGGAAATTGAGATCAGCTAATTGCCCAAGGTGAAAAGTTACTAGTAAGTGGCTGGGGATTTAGCTCAGTGGCTTAAGTGCCTGCCTGGCAAGCGCGAGGTTGTGAGTCCGATCCCCAGTACCAAATCAAAAAAAAAAAATTAAGAATTAAGATCTAATTTTATGTCCTGACTTCTAATCCCATGCTTTTTCCTTTCAGTACACTCATCAACCTCCTGCCTACCTTTCCCTTTCATTTTCTTACTTGAGATCTTATTTTTGCTTGGAGTTAATTCATTGAAAAAATCCAAACTTGAAGTATTTAATTTCTGACTGTAGTCAGCTCGTCTTCAACCTCTTCCACCTCCTATTTGACTAGATTTTTATCCTTATCTCTATAATAATAATATCTGCCTTTTTATTTTAGCCATCATCCTGCCTACCATCCATGTATCAGTCAGTGAGTCAATATCTGTCAAGGCAAGGTTTTGCTGTTTAGTTTAGGCTGGTCCCAAAGTCACTGTGTAGCCCAGGCTGGCATCAGACTTGTGGAGATCCTTCTTTCTCAGCCTCCCAAGTGCTGTACATGATATAACTTGATGCTTTTTTATTTCCAATTCCCCACCCCCTCCCTTCAGTCCTTCTTCCCCTCCTTATTTACAAAAGCTTTGTTTCCATTTTTTTCCTGTTCTTATTATATTCTCCCCATCCCCTTCTCATTTGAACATTTTCTTTCTGTTTTACAATATCTAGTATACATTTTGTTTATTTACACATTTGGTTTCTCACTAGGGAAACAGTGCAGTATTTACACATATGTCCGGTTTATTTGACTTACGACTGTGGTGTCAAGGTGCATCCATTTAGCTAGAAATACTTTGAGTTTATTTTTCTTTATGGCAGAGTGGTACTCCATTGTAAAATAAAACATCAGTCTCTTTGTCCATTCATCACTTGATGAGCTTTTGGGCCATTTGCATCTTGCCCCGTTAGGGCCAGGTGCTTTACTCAGTACTCTGCTCCTGGACAGGTTGTGATTCCTTCCTCCTTGGACTCACTTTCTACCTTGCGCCAGTCCTGGGCTCTTGGTGTACCTGTCCATAGGTGATAGTTCAATGCCGTGATTCACATTCCTCTGTGAAGTTAACAAACATGGTAAATATTCTGTGCTGAGCAGCGCCTTAAAAGGGTGAAATCCAGTTGTGAAACACTGTGTGTCAGTGAATCGAGTACAGTACAGAAACAAAGTCATGAGATTAAATATCTGAGAGGTGTTTGCCCTTTTTCCAGCGATCATTTTTGCTACCTATGTAACCTGTTATGTAAGTATCGGTGCAAAATGGGACATTGAGAATGCATCATTCATAACCGAATTTTAAAGTATGTTGAGCTTTTGTTTTGTTTTGGTTTGGTTTAACAACTGACTGTTCTTTTAGATTTCTTCAGAGGCCCCACGGTAGCAAATGTCCGCCTGGCCGGGTTGGAGTACGTCCTGCACTTCACGGCTCTGCAGGGGAAGGTTTACTTCCGCAGCTATAAGTAAGTGTGCGCGCCCCGAGTTTTGCTCGTCCTCAGGGTTAGGGCTTCTGTGTGACCGCGCCGCAGTACTCAGCCTTGAGCTGGGAGTATTTTCAGAACGGCAGCAGCAGCAGCCCGGTGTGGCTCTTGATGTGTTGTTCCCCTGCTGACTTTGCCACGTAGCACTGCTTTTCCAGGGCCCCAGAGCATCGACTGCTGTGCACTGTCTTGAGGTGGGTGCACAGTCAGCAGTGACTGTCCCTAGCTTTATCAGTTAACTCTGATGTTCTCGACTGGATTTCAAGCACCAAGTCAGGCCAGCGAAACAAATCTCAGAACCTTATATCGTAAACTAGAGGTTTTGGGTTTTTTTTTTTTTGTTTTTCTTGAGACAGGGTTTTGCTGTGTAGTGTAGAGTGGTCTTGAGCTCACTGGGCAGCCAAGGTCAGCTTTGAACTCACGGCAATCCTGCCTCAGCCATCCCAGTGCTGGAATCAAAGGGAATAAAGAGGAACAATAGCTAAATTCATTGTACCGTCTCTCTTCAGCCTGTTGTTTTACCCAGCCCCACTGCAGTATACATAAAAATCTAAGAAGCAGATTGTTTTCATTAGACAGCGTGAAATGCAATAGTGGTGCCTTTTGTCTGTTTTAAAACAAAAAGCATTTGTTGGAGTTGTTAGGCTTATATTGTCCTAGAGACTGCGCGGCGGCCCTCCTCCCTGCTGTCTGCCTGTCCTGGTGCAGTGAGTTTAGGGTTGGCAGGTGTCCTGAGCTGTGGCTTTGCAGCCTGTGAGCAGCAGCTCGGGGCCGACGATGTCCTCTGTGGCAGTGCTGCTGTGCAACCCTTCGTGTGCAGCATTTTATCTGTGGTGGTTTGTTTTTGTGATACTGGCCTTGAACCCAGGCCTTCCACTGAACTGCATCTGGGACTCTTTTGTTTTTGTGTTGAGGTAGGATCTTGTTAAGTTACTCTGGCTGGCCTCAAACTTGCTATACTTCTGCCTCAGGCTCCCTGCTGGGATTACAGGCATGTGCTATCATACCCAACAATGGCGGAATTTTTAGTTTGACAATAACATTTTGCTGTGTTGCCCAGACTGGCCCTGAACTCCTGGGGTTCAAGTGATTGTCTCGCTTCAGCCTTCCAAGGGCTGCAGCCTTCCAAGGGCTGGAGCTGTAGGCTCCCCTGTGCCCAGCTCCACATGCATGATTTTAAAGGCTGTTTTTCTTTTTTTTTCCTTAATTGGTACTGGGGATGGAACTCATGACCATGTGCTTGCAAAGCAGGTGCTTATGCTGCTGAGCTACATCCCCAGCCCTAAGGTTGTTTTTCTTCAAAGTAGAATATGTGGCTGATCAGCCTATGTCCAGTGACCATCCAGATGAAACAATTACTTTTTTCAGTTACTAACCTTTTTCTTTCATTTGGTCATTCATTCTTTTTGAGACAGGCTTTCACTCTGCAGTTCAAGCTAACTTTGAACTCACTGTGTAGCCCAGGTTGGCTTGGAACCTGCAGCAGTCCTCCTCCCTCAGCCTCCTGAGTGTTGGGATTACAGGCATGTACCACCATGCCCGGCTTTAATTAATAACTTTTATTTTAGTCTTAACCATATTGTCAAAAGATGCTTAGTTCATTTCGTCCTATGATTAGTACCATTTTTGTTTTATTTTCATTAAAAAGTAAAATAGTAAGGCAAAAGGCAATAGAATACCCAGTGGTTATAAAATGTAATTAGGAGTTTGTTGATCAGTTTTGGCTAATTAAGATTGGAAACCCCAGGGCTGAGGATTTAGCTCAGTGGCATAAGCGCCTGCCTGGCAAGCACAAGATCGTGAGTTTGATTGCTGGTACAAAAAAAAAAAAAAGATTGGAAACCCCTGAAGCCTGTTGTTTGCATGTCCTCACTTGATTTCGGGGTTGTAGGAATGTACTGAGGGCTGGAGGGTGTGACAGATGTTAGAGGTCCCACTTGGTGTGTGTGTGACAGCCTGAGTTCACCCCCTCAAAGCGTGCTATGCTGTAAAGTAGGTGAGTGCCATGTAGAAAACTAGGAAAGACGTAAGATCACTAACGTAAAATAACTAAAATTACAGCATGGTCAGAATGTCACGTTAAAGTCATGTTACAATTTAAGAATGACAAAAAGATCCATTAAATGTGCAGACTCTGGACACAAAGGACTAGAAATATATTTTAAAAATCTTTGAGAGTAAGTACAAATACAACAATTACCTAAAACTCTTTCATAATGAACAGTTTTGCAGAAACTATTAATTTACACCTGATCTTGTATTTAGTGAAAAGAAAATTCAGCTTTTTAACAGAAATACAGAGTGGGAGTTCATGGAGGGAAAGGGGAAATAAAACTGATGAAGATGGGGATGTGTATATATGCCAGTTCCCCAAGATACATGTAATTATCGTGTATTGCAAAGGTGTATTAGTAAAAAAAATTCAGAGACACTGGAACAAACTGGACAGAAAATTTTAAAACCAGATTTCAGAACAAAGATAAACTAGTAGTGTTAACTGTGTACATCAGCTGTAGAGTGTGATGACTAAAATAGCCTTTAGCACGATGGTTTTCATAATGGGAAGCAAGAACCCTAGCAGGGAATTTTAATTGCGCATGTGCCGCATGTGCCCTGTAATATCTGTGAGCCACTGACCTGAAATAGGAAATAAGCAGCGTGCGGAGGAGTGGGCTGCTCCCGGAAGGAACCATGAGACCTGTGGCTCCGTAGCTTCAGCGTCCCCCACTGAGCCCCAGTTGTGCAAGTGTGAAGGAAGGGGGGCCCTGGGAGCCTGGTCCCTGACTCTGCCCACCCTTCCCGGAGCCTGTTTTCTTACACACAGAGTCAGGGTACCCTTGAGACTGTGCCAGAGAAGTGTGTGTGACTTAATTTGACACCTCAGGCGCTCCCTGGGCTGTGGTGTAGTGTCCTTGCTCTCTTACAACTAAGGAGGTCTTACACATCTTGCAAAAAGTAGAAGTTAATGTTCATATGCATTATTTGTGAAGACTGACGAGGCTTTTAAATGGTTTTGTGCTTCTTGGACAAAAGGAATTCTGAACATGCGGTTATGTTAATGAAAATTCTGACAATCTTTTAGTGAATATAGTTCTACTGACTTCTTTCTGTATACCCTGTAGTAATTAAATTCTTCATGTTTGAAGCTGTATTCCTTGAAAAATTTTGTTGACTGCAGGGTGAGAAGCATCAGTATGAAGCAGTCATTATTAGTAAACGTCACATAAGCCTTTGCTAAGATTATTGGTTAGGTTTTATGGGGAGAAGTACGCCAAGTAGGAAGCATTAGCTTACCTTAAGAAGTAAACACAATCTTCAGAAAGGGATTTTGTTTAATGAAAACATAGAATGCCATCCAAAGATACGTATATGAGACGAAGAAAACTCAGGAAATTAAAATTTACACAAGAGTTATAATGTTAATCTTTCTCAAAAAGTAGGCAAATATTTAAATACAAAGAGAATTTATGTGGAAATTGTAACTATAGCCTGAGCCCATTTTACTGGGTTCTGTTTGTCTTTCTATCTCTGCATTTTGGTGCCACACTGTCTTGTAGAACTAAAGGTCACTTTTGATTCAGAGCTTACAGAGGGTGAAAAATAAACCAGGTTAGGATGTGAAGTGAACACTAGGCATGTGATATAAAAGTTCGGGTCAGTAGATGCTTGGCTCAACATATGAAGACCTGGATTGAAATGTCTGTCTAGAAAATAATACAGTGTAAGTGAAGGGATGGGAATGAAGAAGATAGATTTTATTTTGGTTATTTTTTTACTATGATTCAGTGATAACAAAATCCCCCCAAATCAGCTGAGTGTGATGGCAGACGCCTGTAATCCCAGCATTTAGGAGGCTGAGGATCCTGAGAAGGGTCAGGATGGGAGTTCAAGGCCAGCATGAACTGCATAGCAGGACCCTGTCTCAAAAACAAACAAACAAACACACAGAGAAACCCAAAAGAAGAGAACTGGCGACTTACGCACTGACAAGTGAATGTCATGTATTTTCTCCTAAAACTCTTAAAGCTGTAAGAGCAAATTTATATGAGATTCTAGATTTCACTTTTAAAAGTTAAGTCGAGGGAAAAACCCAGAGAGGCAGCAGGCACGGTGGCACGCATCTTTCATCCTGGCTGGTTTGAGGCCAGTTTGGGCAACTTAGTCTCTGTCTCAAAAACAGACCTTAATCGTGGGATAGGACCAGGAGTATCACCAGGAACACACGCACAGAGCTGAATGCCAGAGGACAGGCCCTTCTCCTGGCCGCGTGGTCTGCTGGGCAGCACGCTTAGTGAATGGTCCAAGTCAGATAATCGGAACACAAGTGGCCCCATCACTTAATTCTTAAGTGAGGTCGTGACATAATATAGTTACGCCAGTGACTTGGAAGCAGCTTTAATTGCATGTACCATTCAGAAGTATAAATAAAAGGGCTGTGGGAATCTGGGTGACCTGAGTCCGTCAAGCATGCATCTTTAGATCGAAATGCTGTATTTTCTACTTAGCAGAAAATTACTTTAGGTTTTGTTCTTGTGGTGCTGGGAACTGAGACTTAGAGCTCACAAATGCTAGGCAAGCACTCTACCACTGAGCGATATTGTCATGGTTTATGTTGTTGGCCCCCAGGCCTCATGTATTTGCATTGTGCGTTTGTGATTGGTTCATTGTCTAGTGCTTGGATTGGTGGTGTCAGTGCTACACCCTCCTAGGGGTGGAGCCAGGATGTGATGTAATGGCTGGAAGAAGGCGTGTCTCTCTCGCTGGTTTCCAGCTTGCTCTTTGCAGGCGCCATGAACTGTGGCCCCGCCATGCCACCCTGCTTTGGAGCCAACTAAGTATGGACTGAAACCTCCAAAAACTGTAAGAAATAAACCTTTCTTTTCCCAACTTTTTGTCTCAGCGACGAGTAGAAAGTAACTAAGACAGACATCCTTAGCCCTAAAGTACTTTTGAAGTGGCAGAAAAATTTTTAGTTAAACTTTTACATATAATTTCATTGTTTTGTTTGTGAAATAGTCTTGTTATTAGTCCATATTGGACTGAAACTGTCTATGTAGCCCAGACTGACCTGGAGCTTCTGATCCTTCTGCCTCTGCCCCTGAGTGCTAGGAGTGTAGACATGAGCCACCACACCTAGCTTTTTTTTAAGGTTTTTTAAGACAGAGTCTCGACATGTAGCACAGGCTGGCCTTGAACTTGCAGCGATCCTCCTGCCTGAGCCTCCTGAGTGCTGGGTTTAATAGCTGTGTGCCACCATGCCTGGCTAGCTTGATTTCTTAAATCGCATGCTGAACATATCTTCCTTGTTAATTTGTATTAGTTTAACATTATACATGCCATTTATTTGGATGTAAATATAGAAGTGGCACTATTGGGTGTGGTGGCATGTGCCCGTAATACCATCACTTGGGAGGCTGAGACAGGAAGATTCTTTTTCAAGTTCATGACCAGCCCGAATTACATGGTGAGACCTAGTCTCCAAAAAAAAACCCCCTGAAGTATATGTGATACAACAATCATATTGCATCCCTCTCCCCCAGTGCTTTGAATCGGGTTTTAAGCAATATGACCCTGGTAACTTGAGCTTCTGTTTTCCCCTATAGTGGGTCTGACTGGGGTATTTTCTTAGGTCTCTTTTGAAACCACTGTGAAGAATATCCTAAGGGCTGTCAATTCTGCTGTCATTTCTGTGTATGTCCCATAGTGATACTCATTTTAACTTTTATTATTTTATTTATTTATTTTGAGACAAGGTCTTGCTATGTAATTGAACTCACCACGTAGCTCAGGCTGGCCTCAGACTCAGCCATCCTGCTGCCTCCACCTCCAGAGTGCTAGGGTTCCAAGTGTGTACCACAGGCTCCTTTCATCTTTTGATGTCAGTACAGCTTTTTGCTGTTCTAACATTTGGGTGCTTACGTATCCTAGCAGGTTTGTTTTGCCTTTCAGTTGGGTGCTAGTGGCCGTGTCTAGAGCAGCATGGTGGTCGTGGGGCTCTCTCTGACCTGCAGTCATGCCCGAGTGGGTGGTGGTGGGCTGTTGCTGTCTATCTGCAGGGCCCACGGGGCTTTCTGTGGTCATTGCTGCCATGGCCTCAGCTCTGGTGTTTGCTGTCTTCTGGGTCTTTTCCTCAGGGCTCTCCTTTTATGTCCTCCTCTTTCACCTCTCTCACACTGTATCTGTCTTCTGGCTGAAAAAGTTGATCTTCTTACACTTAGACGTTGTAGATCTTTATTCCCTTAGGAGACCATGTTCAGTGACAAACAAACATGGGTCTTGCAGTTTTTTATTTTTTTCCCCAAAACCATTTTATTTCAAGCAAAAAAGAAAAACTAAACTAAAACATATCAATCAGGGGGCAACCATGGTACATACATTGTACATTGTCATCCCCAGATCATTCACCCAGAGCACAAACACATTCGCATTCCGTTGTCCGAACTTCCAGTTGTTCTGTGATGGTGCTCACAATAGCAGTTTCCCAGTCTTCTCATCTTTCCCTGTCTGGAGCTGTTTGGATTTACAGTATTCAGAAAGTTGAGATTTCTGTTTAAGATTTTTTTATTTTAATCAATTAACGTCATTAAGCTCTGTGCTTAGTGAGTGGCTAATTCTGAATGGGCTGATTTAATTTTTATGGTCTTAGTGAATTTGTTAATCTTAGAAACATGCTGTTTCAAAAACTCAATTAGAATTATTTAATTCTTTTGGCATTGGGGATGAAATTCACAGCCTTATGCTTGCTAAGCACGTGCTGAGTTGCCAAGCTGTACCCCCCCAAGTTATCTTTTTGTTTTGTTTGATACAGTCTCACTGTGTAGTTCAGGCTGGCCTCAGGCTGAACTCACAACAGTTCTTTTGCCTCAGCCTCCTGAGTGCTGGAATTCTAGGCATTCATTTATGTAAATCTAAACTCACAACAGTTCTTTTGCCTCAGCCTCCTGAGTGCTGGAATTCTAGGCATTCATTTATGTAAATCTATAAGTTAGATGAAAAAGCGAATTTAAAAAGTTGTTTATTTTCTGAAAAGCATTTTGTGACTTTCCATTACTGAACAATATAGTACAATTTTATCTTTGAATTTTAAGAAATAGCACAAAGGATACAATTGGATTGAATGTACAAAATGTGTAAGAAGCTTGCCTTTCTTCAATGTTTTTATTTCATTATTCAGTTTTTTGTTTTTGAGGTGAGATTTCACTGTGTTGCCCAGGCTTGTCTTAAATTCCTCAAGCGATCTTCCTATCTCAGACTCCTGAGTAGCCGGGCTGTTAGGCGTGTGCCACCTTGCCCAGCTTTTTCTGAATTTTTTAATATAGTTGGATGTGCTGGTATTTGGTGCATATATAGGTATGATTGTTATAACTTCCTCTTGGATTTTTCCCTTAATAAATATGTAGTGACCTTCTTTGTCTCTCCTGATCAGTCGTGGCTTGAAATTCACTTTGTCTGCAAGTAGTAAAAGTCCTCTGCTTTTTTCTGAGTTCCTGTCACACGGAGTATTATTTTTCGCCCTTTAACTTTGATTTGGTGAATTCTTTTTCAGTTAAATGGGTTTCTTGTATGCACTATATTGTAGGATCTTTTTTCTTGATCCATTCTGCCAGTCTGTTTCTTTTGATTTGTGAGTTGAGACCATTTACCATTGATAGTTATAACTGATACATATTGACTTATCCTTGCAATATTATTTTCCTGTTGTTGGTTCCCTTCATTTCCCTTCTGTTTAATTGCTTGCCTGGCCGGCCTAGTAGATTCATTCTATTGGGATTCATGGAATTGACAGCTTAATTGTATTTTTCTAGAATAATCTTCCGAATTTCGTGGAGTGCTGGTTTGTAGGTCTTGAATGTCTTCAGGTATTCTTTATTATGGAAGTGTCTTTTTTTGTGGGGGAGTTTTGGGCATTGAACTCATGACCTTTGCTTACCAGGCAGGCACTTATGCCACTGAGCTAAATCCCCAGTCCCAATTATAGAAGTATCTTATTTCTCCATTAATTTTGAAAGATTATTTCACAAGTATATCAATCTGGGTTGGAAATTTTTTTTTTAGAGCTTGAAATACTTCACTGCATTCTTTCTATAAGGGTTTGTGTTGAGAAGTCTGCTGTGGGGCCGGGGATTTAGCTCAGTGGCTTAAGTGCCTACCTGGCAAGCGCAAGGTCGTGAGTTTAATCCCCGGTAAAGAAAAAAGAGAGAGAGAGAGAGAGAGAGAAGTCTGCTGTGATGAATTTTCCTTTATAGGTGGTTTGTTTCTTTTCTCTGACAGCTTTTAATAGTCTGTTCTTGTGTTGAATTTATGCAATCTAGACTGGTGTATGCCATGGTGTAGTCTTTCTGACCATGACTAATTGGGGTTCTATATGCCTCACTTATCTGTATGTCAAATTCTTTGTCTTTGTTGAGGGGGTTTTTCTGTTTTTATTTCTGTGAACAGGTTTTTTTTATGTCCTTTGTGCTTTGATCTTCTCATTGGTTTTAGTTAATCTGATGCTATTCTTCTTTACATCATCTAGTAGCTGTTGGATTGATTTTTTTTTCATGGTCCCTTGCTATTTTTAAGTCTTTCGTTTGATGATCACTGACTGCAACCCTGTCTTCCAGATCTGATATTCTGTCTTCATGTTGGTTGGTTCTACTTTGTATACTTCCAATAGAATTTTTAATCTCCTGGATGTCTCTTTGAATCTGTTTTACGGAATCCAGTTCTTCCTTATCTTGGGCGTTCATGGTTTCCATCACTTTCCTGAGCGCCTCTATTTCTTTTTTTTCTTCTTTTTTTTCTGCCTAGCCACTGGTAGACAAGGGGCAGCAGGCTCACACTGGGAGATCCCAGCACACCTGTGGCAGGATTAGGGTGGGGTACTGATTCTGCTTGCCAGGCTGGTGCTACACCACTGAGCCCAATGCCTGGCACTCTGGTGCTTTCAGCTCCACAGAAGTTCAGGCTGATCTGGCCCTAGGCTGTGGGGTTGGGACGCTGGGTGTCTCTCACCCAGTTACGGTGGGATGAAATGAAGCTGACCTATGGCTCTGAGTCCCTGGGTCAGTTGGCCCGTCCCTCAAATGGCGGCTGGCCAACCACCCTCCCCAGCGAACACAGCTGTGGCTTGGACTGTAGTCATGCCCAGGCTGTTGTAGTGCACAGCGTCCACTGTTCTGTTCCATTTGTGTGTTTCTCCTAGAGGCCTCTAGAGTCACCCTCTCTCACCATGTATTTGGAGACGCGAACCTCTTGTATTATCCTCTCGCATTATCATCAGAAAAGTGCAGTTTGACCTCCTTTCTCTGTGTTGAGGTCGGTCTCTTCATTTTCTCCACAGTCTCTGAATTTGTGTTTAGATCCTTCCTGGGACCCCGAGATCCACGCTTTTCTGAATCGTTTTATGTCACTGTAAACACTTTGAACAATAATGTTTTGAGGAGAGACTTCGTTCTTGTTTTCTAGGGGAGGACTTTTATAAAGGTCAGAATACTATATATAGTTTTTTTCCTTTCTTTTCTGTTTCATAAAGGTTGCTCTTGAAGAAATCGGGTTGCAGAACACCACGGATTGAGCTGGAAGAGATGGGCCCTTCGTTGGATCTGGTTCTGAGGAGGACACACCTGGCTTCAGATGACCTTTATAAGTTATCTATGAAAATGCCAAAGGCCCTCAAGGTACGTCCTGCGGCTCGGTTTCCTATTTAAAGGATATACATAGAGATCAATAACATGGATGAGACGAGGTTTTCAGAACCATTAAAGGAAAAAGAGCCAAGTAAACCCACCACAAATGGTAATAAAAAGGTACCAGGTTTGTTGGGAACTTTCTGGTAGCCAGTTTTGCTATTTTCAGGAAAAAGAATTAGTCTGGTCATTGTGAAGACCAGAGGTTAGAGGACAGTGTGTGTAAAGCTTATGTGTGTAAATTGCATTTTAATTTTTTTTTTTTTGAGATCCCTCACTGTGTAAGCCAAGCTAGCCTTAAACTCCCTATCTTTCTGCCTCAGTCTCCTGGGTGCTGGAATTGATATGAGGGAAAATGTACCTCCCTGGACTAGGGATGTAGCTCAATGGTAAGAGTGCTTGCCTAGAGTGTACAGGCCCCTGGGTTCAATCCCCAGTACCACAAAAACAAAATAGGGCAAAAAAGACTGAGTGTAACTCCTCACCAGCTAGATGTCAGAATGGCAGGTTCATGTTCCCAAAGTCAGAGAATGAATTCTAAGAAACGGCAGAGGTTAAGAGTAGGAAAATTTATGGGAGAATAAAAATACCTCCTGAGACACCGGAGGTGTCTTGAATGGGTCGCCAACGAGTCCCTTCTCTGAGACAGTCTTAGACAGCAAAATCATATGGTAGGTACAACGTGGTTCAAAACTGTGGTCACGAATATAACCACTTGGCTCATATTGATTCGATAGTAGCAAGGGCGTGTGGATGACATTATTATTTTTTTTTTATTTAAAGAGGAAAAAACAAAACAAAATAAAACAGAATAAAGGGTAGCGACAATACAGTATTCCAAGGAAAAAAGGAAAAGTACAACAACAATAAAACCTAAGAAATTATTACTTGACTAATTACATACTGACTTCTTGGAAATAGTTGTTCAAACTACAAAGTTAAAACATGTAAAGTAGACATTCAAACAGTGAGACTGTTAACAGTTCTGCTCCACGATCTGACAAAAACAGCAATATGGTCATCCCTCTTACCCACTCAAATATACATGCAATTATATCAAAAGGGTAAAATTAAACACAACAAAACAGAGCAAAGCAGATCACAAGAAAGCAATGTAAGACATACATTTCAAAGCTAGACAATTGGAGATATTCACTCTCTATCATATTGACTCTTGTTTTCTTCCAAATAGTTGTGGATGACATTATTAACTTTGGTCAATAATCTATAGTCTTAGTCTTAATACCTGTAGTCTTAGTAGTCTTAGTCTTGGTGGGAGAGCGTGACCAATCCCTAATGAGATAATGGTTTATTTATATGAGAAATCTCAAAAAGGTAGTACCAGTCGTCTCAAACTTCATCCTTTAGGGAAATAAATAAATCTGGCCTTTGCTCTGGGCTCTGTGTGGTGGTGCATGCCTGTAAACTCAGCACTCAGGAGGTGAGGCAGGAGAACTGCTTTGAGTTTGAGACCAGCCTGGGCTGCATAGTGAGTTCAAGGCCAGGATGAACTACAGAACAAGACCATGTCTCAGGACACCAAACAAACAAAAAAAGAAATCTGGCCATTGTGACTTTAATCTTCTCCAGATGTGCCCATAGCCATAATTTTGATGTATTTTCATCTTCTGCATTGACTCCCTTAAAAGCCCAGCACTATCTGACTGCCTAAAACATTTCTACCTAATTTAGCTGTCCATGTTAGGATTACAGGTGTGCACAGCCACATCGGGCCATGTTTTGACATTTTTTTGTGTGTGTGGTACTGAGAATTGAACTTAGGCCCTCTACAGTAAGCCATCTCCCTAACCCATTTTTATTTTGAGATAAGGTCTAGCTAAATTGCCCAGGCTCGATTTGGACTTGTTAGCTCTACTGCCTCGTCCTCCCTTAGTGCTGGAATTAGAGGTGCTGGCTATTGCTTCTGGCATGTTTTGACTTTTGAGTGAATTTTAAAAAGGAGTAAAATAGGCCGGGCGTGGTCACAGTGAGTTCAAGACCAAGTGAGATCAAGACAATGTGTCAAAAACAACAACAAAAAGCTGAGTAAAATGTTAACTCTGGAATGCTACTAGAGATTGAAAGGGTAGTCAATTTTTTAAGCTTAAGAGGAAATTCTTTTGATACGGACATTGTAGTCCATATTCTTGCTTTTCACAGTGTATCCAGGGATTGTTAGAACCAGAGAACATTGGGCCTACACTGAGTTAGAATCCGCACTTAAGATCCTGAAGAGATTTGTACGCTTGCTTAAGTGTGAGGAGGTAAATGTATAGGGTTACATACTTTATCTTTGCGGAGGGTCCTCACTAATGGTAACAGTTGTACATTAGACTTTTTTACTATTAATACACTAGACATATGATTAAAAATATATGTATATAAAAAAATTAACACCCCACCTTGTTTCATAGCCAAAGAAGAAGAAAAATATGTCCCAAGATACTTTTGGTACAACGTATGGAAGGATTCATATGCAGAAACAAGACCTAAGTAAACTGCAGACAAGGAAAATGAAGGGATTAAAGAAGCGACCTGCAGAAAGGATAACAGAAGACCAGGAGAAAAAGTCAAAGAGAATTAAAAACAATTAATGGAACTTAACCAACAAGTAGGGTTTTACTGTAATCATCAAGCTTTGATGCAATTCAGTTTCTTGAAACACTTTATGTATATTTTTATAACACAGTAACTTACTATCAATTATTGTGAACAGTACTGTACCAGTGTTTAATGTAAGCTTGTCACTTGCTCTGTCAGGTCGTGGGGTGCCCTTTTCTCGCCCTCCTCCAGATAGAATATCCCCACCCTCCCAAGATCCTCCCTTGCTGGGCAGGAGAGGAGGAGGAGGAGGAGGAGGAAGAGGAGGAGGAGGAGGAGGAGGAGGAGGAAGAGTAGGATCTCCACTACCATTGGTATTTTCATAAAGTTTGGGAGGTTAGTGATTAGCTAGAGGGAGAAAGCCATACAGAGCGGAAGTGACTCACGCAAGCCTCTGTGTGAGCCACCTGGAAAGTCACCTCACTGACTTTCACTCACAGGTGTATCAACATCCAGCATTTATTTTACACTTCTTGATTATTTTGCCTGAAGTTCTACCAGTTAAGGGAACCAAGATCTTAAGCTTTGTGTTTTAAATTATAGATCTCAGGGATGTGCGGTTCCTGGTCATTGACAAATTGTCATATTACTGATTGTTTAAAGAGATTCTGGCCTCGGGGTGGAGCTCACTGTAGAGCACTTACCTAGTAATGCGCAATGCCTTGGGTTCTGTCCCCACACCACCTCCAGAAGAGAAAGATTCTGCCTTAAGAGCTTCCTCATGGCCCTTCTCTGAGAAAAAGAAATCTGATGCAGTAGAGATGAGAAGGAATAGATGAGTTTAAGGTACAGTCCTCAGTAGCCAAAGGTTGCGTGCAGGGCCTGGCCCTGCATGGGTGGGAGGGTTCTTCCACCCTCTGCCTGGGAAAGGGGCAGCCACGGTCTGCTTTCTCCTGCTGGTGTCACACCCTTGTTTCTCCAGCTGGTAAACTGAGGTTCCTTGAGTGAGTTGTTGGAAAGAAGCTCCTTGCTGCAGAGAAGCCCGTCATGCTGGGAAGAAGCTTTAAGTGTACATTTCCTGCCTTTGTGCTGTGCATGCGGGCACTTTGAGCTCACTTACAACAAATAATGTGTATGTTATCTCTGGTGACAGTCTCTGTTGAGGGGCAGAGCAAAAGTTGGAGTCTCAGTTTACCTTCTGTGTCCTCTCCCTCTCATGGACACATTGCCTTGCCATGTCTGAAGCAGTTTTCATTTTATGTCTGTATGAGTGAAAAATAAAGTATTTCATTTTCTGCAAGTAGGTGATAATGGCTGGGGAGAGGAGTGAAGCCATGCGAAGGGCTCAGGGGCTGCGGGTGCAGAGTCCTGCAGGGCTTCCCTTGACTGCCCCAGCCAGTGCCTGTGGAGCTCATGAGGAAGGAGCAGTGGGTCCTTCCCACCCCGCCCGTTAAGAGACCCTGCCTTGCTTTGACACTTGCATCAGGAAAACCTGCCCTGGCACCTGATGGTACCTTCAACCAGTCCTAATGCACATACAGCTGTGTCTTCTGTAGGTACAGTGTCATCTCACTGTTGTTTCAGATAAGAATCCTCATTGTTTTTGGTGACCCTCACTGTAATTCAGACCTACTTGGAGCTAACTTGTAGCCCAGGCTGGCCTTGAACTCTCAGCACCGCAAGTGTAGCTTTCCAGGTGAGTGTTACCACATCTGTCTGTATGTCTCCCTGCCCACACCTCCACCCCCAGTTCTGGGGGTTGAACCCAGGACATTTGTACTGAAGTATTTTCACCTTTTTTTATTTTTTTGAGACAAGGTCTCAATCACTAAACTTCATAGGCTAGGCCTAAACTTAATTTTGTAGAGTGCTGAAGTTACATTGGGATGCATCCTGTTTGCTAATAGAAGTGTCATGTAGGCTGGGCATGGTGACATATACCTGTAATCCTGCCACTTTGGGGGAAATTGAGGTAGGCTTGGAAGTTTGCGACTGGCTTGGGCTACATAGCAAGATCCTTTTTTGTTTGTTTGTTTTTTTAAAGTATTACTGATACCTGAAAAGACTTGTTGTATTGGGAATTGAACCTAGGGAGTAATAAGCTATATCCCTGGAACTTTAAAAAAATTACTGAGATGGTCTCTCCAGGTCACTCAGGCTGGGCCCTAACTTGTGGTTACCCTGCATCAGCCTCTCAAGTAGGTAGTGCTACCAAAGGGAGATAACAATGACTATTCAAAAGTCTGTTACAGTCGAGCCATCTGGAACCCCTCTTCCACCTTTTGGGAGGTACTAAGGGTTGAACCCAAGGTTTTACATTTTGAGACAGGGTCTTGCTAAGTCACCAAGTTGCCCAGGCTGGACTTGAACATGTGATCTCTGGGGAATTACAGGTGTGCCCCCACCATGCTTGGCTTTTTTTTTTTTTTCCCCAAATAGGAATTGTCCCCTGGTTGGGGCTGAGGTTCCCTCAGGCTGAAATAAGGAATTTAGCCCACCCTTGCAGAATGAGTTTGCAGGTTAATTGACTCCCATCATGGAAAGAGTTTTCAGGCTAGTAAGTTGCACAGGATATACTTGAGAATAGAGTGCAGGGGCTCGGAGAAATGAGATGCATTGAGTTAGAATGGGGTGCATTTAAAGGGGATCTCTTCAGGATGGATGACCTGGGTTGTGTATTCCATCAGTTACAATGCAAGCCATGTGTATGTGTTTAAATTTGAGATCCTGCCCACCAGCTGCTTCCTTGGGGGTGGAAAAACATGGTTTATAGACGAAAAGATACAACACCCAGATTTATGAGTTTATTTTAAAAGGACAGATCCAGGCCTGAATTTACAGGCTTATTGTCTTTACATTTAGGGTTTTGTTTGTTTTGTTTTATGTTTCCTGGAAGGAAAAGGTCTTGAGTAAGTCTTGTCTCAGACCTACAGTTAAGTACAATTTTAAAATCTCAGTTTTCTTACTACTTAATTTTTATTTCTTATACTCCACATCATCCCTCCCCCTAGATTTTTGTCCCTTATTCTTCAGGGGGTGCAGGAGGCCTTACCCTCCAACTTAATGTAACTGCTTCGGGCTGAAGAAGGGCATCGATTCTGCCCAGCCAAGGACTCCAGTTCTGTTCTGATTGATGTGAAGGAGACATGGGGATTCTGGGTTCTGTGTTTCAAAGAACCAACATCTTTCAGTAGTCTGAAAAGAAGGGTGTAAGAGATGTAAGCTCATAACAGTGAATCATGAAACAAAGAAGCAGTATCATAGCCAGAAAGAGGAGAATGTTGTTCTATTTTCCAGAGAACCAGGATGCTAGCTAGGCATTAATGTGTTCCTCCAGCTTTAATCACTGGTGATTAGCTATTTAACATCAAACAATGCAATTCAAATCGGCGCCATGTGGCAGTACGATCATGAATTACAGCCATGTCATGAACATGTTAAAGCTTATGGTAGATTTGTGCTCGTAGGTCCTGTATTTTAGAAGATAACTGGGAAAGTTGTCAGGAATAACATCATTCTGTTTTGATAGTGACACACATTCCACCCTGTGCTGCTGTTAGAGCATCTAGGGCCATCCAGTTTTATAGAATGACTTCGCACCATTTTTATTTCAGAATTAAGTAATGAAATACCCTCTACAGTGTCATTTAGAGCTTTTTCCATATATTTAGTAACAGATTCAACTTGCTTCATTATACCCTGGAGTCCTGTCAGGGAATAAAGACAGTAGCTAGATGATCATGTCATACCAGTGAAAAACTGATGTAATACATAGTTGCCAGGACTGAGATGTTCACTGGCTGAACTATGGTTTTAACTCAGTGTCATTGGACCCATGGGTGCCCTAACTACATCTTCCTGTGCATTCTGGAGCAACCAAGATCACAAGCCTGTGCCACAGAGGCATGGGTACTGTCTGAGGCCGCCCATCTCCTTCCAGCTCTTGTTCTCCAGCCAGTAGCAAACAAGTCAATATCTCAACACAACAGCGTGATTACGTCGTTGAGTAGGAGTCCATCTCATTTTTTGGGTACATTCCTCCATTTATCTAAGTACAGTTAGTTTTGTGTGTGTGATAGTGGGAAAATATAACTCCCAGCCTATTAGGTGTCAGATACACTGAATTTGTGTTCCCCCAAGTCAAAGAATGAATCCTAAGGAACAACCGAAGTTTGAGAGTAGGAAATACAAGAGGGGGCAGGAGAGGCCCCGAGTGGGTTGCCAATGGGCCTGCTCTCTGGAGGGTATTTTATGGAGCGAAATTACAAGGTGGGTACAAAATCACAAGGTGGGCACAATGTAGGGCAAAACTGATCAGTAAGGTTACCACTATAGCCACTTAGGTAGTGATCAAATGGAAGCAAGTCATGTATGAAGGACACACGGAAGGAATAAAGGACTTTACAGGAGGGGGTGAGCCTGGAGCCTGGGTCACCCACTTAAGTGACAGAAGTGCATCTAGATTTATTGGACCATGTGTTAGCACTTACCCCTTGGGGAAGTATGTAGGCCTGGTCATTTTGTCATTGAGACTTGGCCTCCAACAGATGCAGCTTCAGCCTCAGTTGTAATGGTTTTCGTCTTTTTTATTGACTCTTCAATATTTCTGCCTGCCTGCAATATTTCTACCTAACTTAGCTGTCTATGATACTACCCCGCCCCTGAAGAGGTACCCCTAACTGCTGTGAGGGGCGAGGGGAAAAGACAACTACTGGCATAGTTGTGGTTGGCAATCCAGAGGATCTATCTAAAGTCCTCAGTAGACGTCATTCTTTTCTTGGTTAGGCATATAGCTTTAAGTCTGGAGGAGACAGGTCCAAGAAAAGTATGCATGGACAAAATAATAAGATCAAAAAGATTATTGAATGTTTCCACCAGAGCCAGTAATGGCCTCCCATAAGAGGGTAAGAAAAAAGTCCAGGAAATTTCAGGATCTGACATGGCACTATTCTGTCATTTAATATCCTGGATAGCCATTGAGGTATTAGTAGAAGGATCTGGAATATTTATTATTATTATTTTGGTATGGGGAATTGAACTCAAGACCTCACACTTGCTAGGCAGGCACTTATGCTACCTACCTATATTCCCAGTCCCAAGTGAAAAATTTTCGAGTATCTGGTGTAGAGTCATCACCACATACCTCGGCTATCTTTTACCATTTTCCATGAAGTAGCTACCATCACAGAGGAGGGTCAAAGCAGATTAAGGGGTATGACTAACAAGTCTTTTTCCAGCTGCATATGCATGGAGAATCACCTATTTGTAGCCTCCATTTCCTCCTTATAGATGGTGGCAGGGTTTAGGGAGGACCGTGTGTTTATTTGAATGACTGCTCCTTGTAGAAGTACAGCCTGGCACTTAAGAAGTCGGCTGTCTGATAGCCATAGGCTCCCTTTGGAAGAAGTTCTGGCCCTTTGTGAGGTATATATACAATGAGATCTTTGCCACAAGTCGGCTTGGATGCTTCCAGTACCAGGAATGCAACAGCGGCCACAGCTGGAAGGTACGCAGCTCATCCTTTTGCTACAATGCCTAATTCATGATTCAGATACCTTACAGGCTGATGAGCAGATCTTTGATGCTACGTAGGTACTCTCAAAGCCATGCCCCATCTCTCGTCATGTACGGGTTGAAATAGTGTCCTATTGGTGGGCTCAGTGCTGGGGCAGTTAAAAGCGATTGTTAAGCTTCTGAAATAGTTTGGGAATGAGGTTCCCAGGTTAAAATATGGTGTCATGGTTTATGTCAGTGGCTCCCAAACCTCATGAATTATGGAGTCAACTAAATCTAGCATTTGTGATTGGTTCATTATCTAGTGCTCAGATTGGTGGGATGAATGCTACACCCACCTAGGGGTGGAGCCAGCATGCAATGTAATGGCAGGAAGAAGGTCTCTCTCTCCTCTCCCCCTCTCTCCATATATTGCAGTATTCAGACAAGATAAGGTATCTCTTCCCAGGAGGTGAACGGGACTTTCAGGCATAATTAAAAAGGAATGAAGAGAAAGCCATCTCAGTTACAGCCTAAGGGTTGTGAGAAGTAGCGAGTTACCTGTTCTCCAGTCCCTTTCACCGAAATATGGCTGGAAGGAAGGGCCAGGTTGAAAGGAAGGACCAAGAGGCATGTGCTGGTGTCCAGCATAGGCTGCTTTCTTTTCCCTCAATAGCCATGATTACCTGGGGCTCCTCTGTGGAGATGACAGTCTGGCCAGAGGGAGAAGGCAGAGATGGCCCAGGACCCATCAAACTTGCTGCTCCCACTGGTAAGGTGCATCTGATTTCCGGTGCCACCACCTCAGGGCATTTCAACTTGTGGTGGTCACCTTTGCAATCAGGGCATGACTCAGTAGGCTCTTGTTCTGACATTTCTTTCTTTTTTTAAAAAACAGGGTCTCCCTATACAGTTCCCACTGGCCTTGAACTTGCTGTGATACTCGTGCCTCAGTCTCCCAAGTGGTGGGATGACAAGCATGCACCACTGTGCCCAACTGTCCTGACCTTTCTTATCACAGTCCCTCGTAAGTTGGCCTTGCTTTTCACAGCCTCTGCACGTGGGTGTAGTCTTTGAGCACTTCCTGGGAGCTCCAAGAATCAAGACTTAGAGTCTACTCCTTTTAAGCGTCAACCAACAAAGGCAGCCATTTTCTTTTTGTTTTCTCCCGTTGGCCTCCTCCTTGGTGGAAATTCTTACTGAAGCATCAAGTGAGATATCTGGAGGAAATGCCATCCTTTGTAGCTTTTTCCTAATATCTGAAGCTGACTGGGTAATAAACTTGTCTTTACGACTAATCTTCCTTCTATTGAATCAGGAGCCAGGGATGTGTGTTTCAGTGCTGCCTCTTAAAAATGATCTGAAGAGGCAGAGGTGTTTTCTTTCTCCTGATAGGTAGTTGACAATTTAAGGTAATTGAAGCGTTCAGTTGTCATCCTTCTTAGGCCTTTAAGAATATATGTCTGAAAGTGTCCAATCTCTTGCCTGGCTGGTGGCCAGTAGGAATCTTGGGTGGGGACTTCTTGGGCCCCAGTAGGAACTGGTTGTTCCCCTGGATGCCTGTCTTGTGGTCTTCCTAAATTAACAATATGATATTCATCTCTACATGTAATAGCACCTTGTAATTCTTCTTGTGTCATGAAAAGTTAATGTTTCATTTAAAACATTTTGGTAATAGTGGGTGAGGCTTTGATCATGGATGCCTTAGAAACTCCATCCTCAAATTCCAAAAGGCACGGGTGGAAAGTCTTCTGCTCAATGATAGTGGATATGTGTGATTGAGCCCTAAGGGCCAGAGGTATTTGGTTTTCCTGTAGCTTAGATTTGTATTTTGGAACACAGGTAAGGATTATCTCCTAGTGCAAAGAAAGTTTGAACATAAGGTAGTTCTGAGCATTTTCTTTTACAGTATAATTCTAGTTGTGAAATAGTATCATAATTAATACTTATCTTTGCATTCCACTTTGGCTGTAGGAGACAGGCAGGCCATACGTGGGTGCAGATAATTATTAAACAGCTCTTTTTTCAATATTTGACTACTGAACATTTTCAAGTGCTTAAGAATGCATTCCACAGGACTAAGATTTCAAAATTGAGTTTCCCATCTGAAATATAAAACAATTGGTCTCTCTTGTAATTTCTACTTGATTTCTATACCCTCTCAAGGTGTCCAGAGCAGGTGACTGACTTCTGGAGAGTAAGCAGAAGATAAATCAGGTCGGACTAGCTACTCTTACTGATTGACACCTTCACCTTCCCTGAAAACTCACACTCCTAACTCTAGCACATTGCCAAAGGCACAAGGTTCCAGCTATAACAGCTATGTTGAAAGAAAGAAGCACTGCTAGCAAAATTAAGCCAATAATCAAGAAACCTGATCAACAGCTTTCAAAGAGAAAAATATCAAAGGGCAAACTGAAAGTGGTTTAAGCACTTTCCAGTTTGCAAGAGAGATTACCTCTAGAGATAGAATCAAGTAATGCCTCAGAGAAATCTTGCCCTGTGCCTTAGGACATAGAACTCCCTAAGACATTTGTGTTATCTACATAACCACCTGGGTAATCTTCCTTGCCTAAACTAAAAAGCTAAATTATACTCAAAATCTCTTCTAAATTTCTATGTCTTTATATCTCTATGTCATAAGCATACTTAAGAGGCTCATGGGTTAAAGAAATACCCCTAATCTAGCAACCACAACCTTTATGTTACTGACGGTGCATTTCTCAATTTTCTACATGCATATGAAAGAAGAGAAAAGCTGCTTAAAATCCCTTTTGACTTCTAGTTAGGCTACATAAAGTACAAGTGCAAGTCACTCCTCTGATAGTTATTCTCCATGAAAGACAAATAATTGCAGCAAGCTGCCTCCACCTACCCTCCTGGAAGGAGGGGTGGTCTAGCAATAAGATGGTTTAGCTACTCAAGGAATTCTAAAGTTAACTTCTAAGGAGCTGGAGAAAGACTAGGGTTTCTAATTTACTAACAGGGAGAGAAAAGTCCAAACCTATAGCTCAACTCTTAATGGAGGCTTAAGAGACCTCTAGAGTGTTGTCTCTGGTTACTCTGGGGCTGAAGATTCCAGAAGATCACTGGAGAGGAGAGAGCTGCCTCTCTCCTCCTCAAGGAGTGCGGAAAGGGATAATAGTGGAGATTTTCTGCCGATTACTCAGTCAGGTGTGAGGATCCAGCTTCCAGTGAGGAACTTTGGGTATCCACCAGAGTCACCCTGGCCATGACTCCTTAGTTGTCCTCTCAGCTTTCAGCGGTTCCATTCAATCAGAGATTTCTCTCATGAAGGGAATCTAGGGTGGGAGGGTGATCTGGTTGTGGCCTCTGCCGCCCCATTGATTACCAGCACTGATACAGCTGATCTGGCTGGCTAGGCAGACGTCCCCTTCCTCTCTCATCTCTTCACCAACATCCTCCCAAAGCTGTGTGTTCAGTCATAGAGAACGACCACCCCTGATAGAGTAGGACCATTGCTCCATCAAGGGTATATGAGTAGCTGCGCTCCCCTGCTAGAACCTCCAAACAAGCTCTAGGAAAGCTAGCTGCCTCTCCACCAACATTCCTTCTGGCTTCAGTGGGGGATTAACTACCTGGTGTTGGAGTTTTAACCCAGCTGCTCTGGGATAAATAACCACTGTTAGAGTTCTATAAGGGACAGATAAAGATTAAGCTGTTGGAGAGGTGGGTAAGGTTAGGGCCCTTCAGGGTTCCTCTTACTCTAATCTTCATGCCTCCAAGAAAAAGTAAAGTATAAAGTGACAGGAGATCACGGATGGGATCAGAAAAAGAAATTCTTCTCATGCTCATGGTGAGTTATCGAGACAGCCTGCCTGTGAGTCGCCACTCATAAGAGTGAGAGGGGAATTTTAAGAGCTAAGACTGCCTCTTCACCTGTGTAAAATCTAAGCCGAACAGAAAGTGAGGCGGGACAGGATCAACATTCCCTCCAGAGTGGAGAGGGGCCATCGGGACAGAGCATCGCAGTGAATCCTGTGCTCCAAGTTCTAAGAATGGTTATTGACCTATTGTTTTTATCAACTGGTGGCAAATGGAGTCTTGTGATTTATTAATAGGCTTATCTTTTCCCAAATATAAACTAGAATTCATGAGACCCATTTTACAGCATTTTATATCAAAGTCCACTAGGGGATGCTCTAACACTACTTTTTTTCTAGTGCTGCTAAGAGAAGGTAACACAACAAAACAGTCAAATAGGTCAAGCAAGAATACCTGTAAATTCAGCAACCAGAAAGTCCAAATGCAACGTATACAAAACAGGATTACAAGATCTTGCCTAAAAGAGAAAAATGTCCCATCAAAAAAAATATTATCTTTCTGTGTTCTCAACTTAAATTTACCATCATTTAACAAGACAGTGCATAAAAGAAACAAAGCATAAATATTCAAAGCATAAGCAATTTATGAATAAGGATAACAGTTTCTGTTCACCTCAAAGAGTCAGTATCCAGAATCCATGAAACAAAAATGAACTCTTACTGGGATCTTCAAATGATATAAAAATGATATCAGACCTACAAATGATATTGGGGAAATAGTATAACTCCCAACCTGTCAGATGTTAGACACGTCGAGTTCATGTTCCCCAAAGTTGAAGAATGAATTTGAAGAAACAGTGGAGGTTGAGAGTAGGAAATATTTATTAAGGGGGACAAACACAGCTCCTGAGAGGAAAGGAAGAGCCCCAAGTGGGTCATCAATGGGCTCAGTTTCTGTATGGAATTATTAGTATTAGTATTAGTATTTGTACCAGAGATCAAACTCATGCCCTCACAGTTGCCAGGCAGGTGCTTATACCGCTGAGCTAAATCCCTGGCCTTTCTGGGTGGAATTTTTTTTTTGACGGATTTTATGCAACAAGATCATGAGGTGAATACATCACAAGGCAGGCATAATATAGGACAAAACTCTGAGCAAACAAAAAGATTATAACTATAGATGCTTAGGTGATGTTGATCCAATGAGGAAGCAAGTCACATAGCAAGAGTACATGGAAAGAATGGAAGGAGTGGGTCCAGCGGTCTTGGTCACCCATCAAGGTAAATGGTGTCTATCTAGAGGTTAACGTGGATTAACACTGGTCTCATTTTAATTTGTTCTTAAGTGACCAATAAAAAATATAACCAAACGATATATAAAATAATACAGGCTAGATATAAAAAGAAGGCTCCAATAAGGACCCCTGCCGACAGTTTCCAGCTACACCTGTAGCTGACCATGGCTGTGGTTCAATAAGGCTAAAAAGCTACAGGGGAAGCTGTAAAAGCTCCACGAGGGTCTTTAAATTCCTTAGCTAACATTGTCCTTCAAAACCACCAAACTCTCTGTGTTCTGACAGCTAAAACTAGAGAAACTTGTGACAAGAAACATCAGACTTACAGATAACCTCCATCAATCAAGAGCCAGCTGGTTACAGTCACTATTCCGGTCCGCTAAGAAGGGTCTGAGTGTGGCTCCTTCCCAAACTGCCTTTCCATTCCCGTGCTGGTGCTTTGATCTATGTGCTTTAATGTCTTTAAAAATTGTGTTTATTTTCACTTAGAGGCTGTGAAACTTCAAGAGATTATGCAGATAAAACCAACGAAGGTGTGCCACGTTCCTTTTACCAGAATCCACTAGATCAACATTATAAAGGGAGGGCCAGGGATATAGCTCAGTGACACAGTGCTTGCCTACAAGTGCAAAATCCTGAGTTCGATCCCTGGTACAAAAAGAAAAATCCTTCATATACCTTATAAAGGGAGTTCATAACTGCTAATCCCAGGCTAGTCAGATTGAATCTCTGGAGGCGGCTTCTGACTGTGGTCTTCTCTACTCTGACCCTCCTCAGCTCAAAATAGCTGGATTAAAACTAAGTCCTTTGCTTCAGAGGGAAAAATATAGCAGCTAAGTTAGATAAGAATTAATATATAAATTTTTAAAAAATTCTGTATTCAATTTTTTTGAAATTCTGTATTATTTCTACCCTTTTTTCTGTTTTGCTTTTTTCTCTAAATAAAAAAAAGAGACTAGATTCTCAAAAAAGTCAACGACATAAAAGAAACAAAAACAAAAACATCAAAACTGGCTAGCAGCTCATCTGCCAAATACCAGACCTCAAAATAAAAATACAGTGGCTTAGAACTACATGCCTCCCTAAGAGATAGATGCAAGCTTAAAATACTGTAATTGGTATCACCTGGTCCAATAAAGGCCAGGGAAACCTCAGTCACCCTAGTGGACCAGGGTATCCAGACCCGTCCCTCTCCAAAAATGCCTTTGTTCTCTTCATGTATCCTTGCTACTGTGATCTGCTTCCCTGTTTGATCAGTACTAGCTCAGGGGCTGTACTTATAAACTTCCTGGTTGATTATAGTTTGACCCACATTGTATTTAGCTCTTAATTCTAACTCACTAGGTGATTTTGGTCTATAAAGTAAGCTCAGAGTTGGATGTGACAGTATATGCCTGTAATTGTAACACATGGGAGGCTGAGGCAGGAGGATCACCATGAATTTGAGGCCAGCCTGGACTAATATAGTGAGTTCAAAGCCAGGCTGAACTACATAGCGAGACCATGTTAGAAAAAGAAAAGAAAAGAAAAGAAAAGAAAAAAGAAAAAAAGAAAAAGAAAGTGACCTTGGTGACAACTCACTTTCAAGCTACCCCCTTCTCTTGAGAGTTATTATATCTCTCCATAAATCTTTCCTACCCACAACCTCTGTTGTTCCTCAAAATTCATCCTTTGATTTCTGGAGACACAAACTTGACATAGCTAACTCATAGCATGTTGAAAGTTGTATTTCTCCTGTATCGAAAGGGTTCGTGGATTGTTAGTTATCACCAGAATGAGCACTCATATCCGCATGGCTTGGGACACGTTCCCAGCCACCCTACAAGGGGAGCTTCGGCATCAGGCAGACTGAGTTTATGCCCTTTGGTTTGGGCAGAGATTGAGGTCAAAGGAGATACCTTTACCTTCCCGAAGGCTAACCAGGATAGGACCCGCACGTGTGCACACTTCTGGAGATTGCGTTTGCTGGTGTGACCTGGAGATCGTCTGTCTCCCTGTGTGTCAGGATTGGGCTTCTCATGACGAGTGCGTGGCTAATGACCCTGAAGGGGGCCTCATCCTTATTTGTGCCTTCCTGGAGGATAAGATTTTTCAGAGCTCCATCTGAGCCAGGGATGAGGTGTGTAGCTCAAAGGACAACCAAGGGGGCTGCCCCACGTCCCGGCGCCTTGGGACACCCCTTGCTGTTCCTGCTGGGAGACAGCCAATGCGTCTCGTTTTCAGTGCCCTTGTGTGTAAGCGCCCGTTTTCTAGAGGGTTTGGGAGTCTCTGACTGCTGGAAAAGACAAAAAACAAAACAAGAAAACAAAACAAACCCTCAGGCTGCGGAGAGAGAGAGAAAAAGATAAACGTGCTTCAGAGGCAAAGGGTTAGGACAGTGTGAGTGAAGAAAGAAAATAATAAAAAGCATTTGGCAGGACTTAACCAAAGTTGTCCTTTCGACATTCCTCTTTACCTCCTGCCACTGGCTCACCAAGAGAGATGGCACCAGGCTGGGTCTGAGGGTTCCCAGGGCCGAGAATAAGGAATCTATCCCACCCTCACAGAGTACGTTCCCAGGCTCACTGACCCCTGTCGTGGAAAAGCAACCTTCAGGATGCATCACTAAGGGACAAAAAAAGGTTTATTAGAGATACGGGGCACACTCAGGGGTGGAGGGCAGGCGCTCAGGGAAATGAGACGCACGTGAGCTGGCACGGGGTGCCTTCAAGGGCTGTCTTCAGGACGAGTGGCCTAGAATATGTATTCTCCGGGTGTAGTGCAAACCATCTGCGCGCGTTTGAAGTTGAGATGCTGCCAAGTGGCACTGCGGCTTCCCCACAGGGTGGAGGAAGCATAATTCACAGCTAAAAAAGACAGATACAAAGTCCGGATTTACGGGTTTATCGTAAAACGACAGATCCAGAGCCTGGATTTACAAGCGTATTGTCCTTAAGACCTTTAGGAATTTTATTTTTTAATTTTATTTATTTATTTTTTGGAGTGAGTTTCTGAAGGGAAAAGGCTTAAGTAACTTTTGTGTCTTGAAGCTGTAGTTAAGTAAAATTTTTAAAATCTCAACTTCCTTGTCTCCGTTATACCTGGTTTTTATTTCTTTGATACTCCCTCAGAAATTAATGTTCTAATTTCTCATTGTCCTGGAACTTTAGAACATAACACACAAATTGAAGATAATATACATTTCAGTGGTGGTGTAAGTTTTTTCTAGTTTTTACTTTGAATCCTTGTAGATAACGAAAGCAATTTAATTTTTTTGTACCAAATTTCTTGTGATTTTTTTTTCCAGAATGCTAATAGTAAGCTACCTATGATTTCATAAAATTTGGTGTTTTTAAAAAATATTTAAATGAAGATGTGGTTTTTCAGTTTGGTACAAAACATAATTCAAAGTAGAGATGTTCTTACTCACTTTAATAAAAGCAGGGAAAATTTATCCTAAGTTTATGTTCAACCTTCTGATGATCTAGCAGCTTCTGTTCTCTTCCTCCTTTATTTTTTATTTTTTGAGACAGGATAGGTAACCTCTGCTAGGCTCAACCTCAAATCCTTGGCCTCTGCCTCCTTAGTAGCTGGGATTACACATATGTGCTGCCATATCCACCTCCTTTTCTTTTCTTTGTATTTTTAGCTGTTTCAGGCCTGCCATCCACAGGCCATACAAGGGCAAGGAAAGGAAGGGATTTTTAAAAAGCTTAAAATAGAAGAAGTTTAAAAAATTACTCAAATTTGGGCTGGGGATTTAGCTCAGTGGCTTAAGCGCCTGCCCAGCAAGCGTGAGGTCATGAGTTCAATCCCCGGTACCAAAAAAAATAAATAAAAATTACTCAAATTTGACCAGTGGAGCTTGTTTTGTTTTGTTTTGTGAGATATTTTTGTGTTTGTTTTGTTTTCTGTATTAGTAATACACTGACCGGTGCCACAGAATTCTGGTGCAGAGTCACAGCGTGGGCTGGGCTGGGGGACAGCAGGCCACGGGCTCAGGGAAGAAGCTGCTTCAGATGAAGCCTGCACGCCCTCCCCTGCTGCTTCCTGGGAGCTTGGCTGAGGTTTAACAGACAAGGACCCAACCAAAGGGGGCGCAAAACCGTGGGCAGTGCTGACGAGTGGCGTGGTTCTCTGACAGCAGTGCTGAAGTTAACAGCCTGTCCCCAAGACACGCCAAGGACGAGCCAAGGGTGGTGGCACTGTGGGAGGCTGAGGCAGGAGGATTGCAAGTACTAACCCAGCCTTGGTGAGACCCCATCTCAAAATAAAAAAAACCTAAAACCCACAGTACCCTCCCCCACACCCCCACGCAACAAAGGAAACAGGCTTTGTTTTGTAGGCGTGCAGCGCTGCACGGCCTCGCAAACGCGCTGTCAACAACAGACTGCATACACAATGGCGGTCCTGGAAGATTAGATCTGCTAGTGGTATCTCAGCCATCTGTTTAAGTACTCTGTGATGAAGGCACAGTGATGAAATCGCCCGACAACGTGTTTCTCAGAACGCGTCTCCTCACGGAGGGACAGTGCTGTAGGAGCGGGGCGGCAGAGTGTGTCCAAGTGACCCGAGAAGCAGGTGGTCTAATCCCCCCTGAGGAAATTATTCTACTCTCTTTCTTTCACCTCCCACCAAGTAATGGGAGACTGAATCCAGTGATCTCCTATATCTCTAGTCCTTCTTACATTTTTGTGTTTTTAGACACAAATTGTCTAGACTGAACTTGTCCTTAGAGTCTTCCTGTCTCAGCCTCTTTGGTAGTAGGAATATAATCATGTACCTCTGACTTCCAGGACTACTTCAGAAAGTGGCAAAAATTGTGGGATAGGTGTGTTTGTGAAGGGTTGTATTTTGAGGAAGATTAATAGCAATGTGTCTTTTACTGTAAGAATATTTTAAAATGTTAAGCATTCACTGTAGTTTTTGATCATACCACAAACTAATCAGAATACTTATTAGAAGACTAAATTATTCTTGGTTTTATAAATATCATTTTTGGGCAACCTTAGGAACATTAATGGAACAAAAGAAGGAAGGAGAAGAGAGAGAGGAAAGGAAGAAGTGAAAGGAAGAGAAAGTATAGCTGTCAGGAGACATCTGTTGCTTTCATTCTTCCATTGCTCCTTCGCTACTTGCCTGTCTGCCTCTGTGCCAGCTGGTAACAGTATAGACCAGAAGCCAGTGTGGTGCCACATTCCTGTAATCCCAGCACTCATGAGGCTGAGGCAGGAGGATCACAAGTTCAAGGTCACCTCCACAATACCACAAGACCATGTTGCAAAACAAAAAAGAATGCAGGTTGATTTTCAGTACATATAATTTCATGGCATGTTAACTTAATAAGGTAACTCTTTATCACTTTCTTTTTTTTATCACTTTCTTTTTATAGTGCTCCCTTTGGTAGCACATATATTAAAATTGGGACAATTTCTTTTTATATGAAACAAGCAGACTACTTAATGTCATCATTGGGAGGAACTTATTGGTAGTTTCTTTGCGCTGGGCGTAATGCATGTGAGTAAAACTCCCAGGCAATGATTCCTGTCATCCTCATGGAAATCACGTGACTTCTCTTCTAGTCTTGGTCACCCTCAGGGTCCTTAACCTGCACAAGAGACCATTTATTAATGCAGGCGCTCTGCACACAGGAAGTCCCTGACTTAAGAACTCTGGAGTTGCAGGCTTGTGCAGCTACAAGCAGACCTCGCGCTGTGAACATTCGGAGACGCGGATCGTGGAAGCAGCTCATCTGTCTACCGGCCAGTGTCCCGGTTGTGCTGCTGTGTGCTCACTGTATTGTGGATAGGCACAGGGTGCAGTGCTCAATCAGAGCCCAGGATGTCCGGGAGCAAGAGGAAACGCAGTGATGATGTGGACTTCTAGGAAGCGCTAAGCAATACACATTGTATATTTGTGTCAAAACTGTGTAAGACTCACTTTGTCAGATTTACAAACAAATCTGACTTATGAGTACTGCCCCAGAAGAAAACTTACCAATCTATAAGTTGGGTGTTACTGTTCTTACCAGCAGCAGAGATCATGTCTATTTATTTACTTATTTGGTATTTGTTTTTTGAGACAGAGTCTCTACATTGAGTCCAGGCTGATCTTGAACTTGTGATCCTCCTGCTTCAGCCTCTTGAGTGCTGGGACAGCAAATATTTTCTATGAATTTGTCAGTAAGTATTTTTATTGAGATACAATTCATATACCATAAAGTCTGTCCCTTTAAAGTACTCAAGTTAGTGGTTCATCCTTATCTGTAAAGTTGCACAACTACATATGTGATCATTACCTAATTTCACACTTTGATCACCCCCAATGGAAATCCTGTATTCATAAACAGCCATTCTCCATTTTCTCTTCCCCATTAATCCACTTGCTATGGATTTGCTATTTTTTATTTATTTATGGTGTTTCAAGACAGGGTCTTGCTATAGCCCAGGTGGACCTTGAACTCATTATGTTAGCTCCAGGCTGCCCTCAAACTTAAAATCCCCCTGCCTTCTGAGTGGCGGGATTACAGGCATGTACTGCCATCCCCAGCTGCATTGTCCTGTTCTTGACATTACATGTAAATGAGATCATGCATTGTGATCTTTCATGATAGCCTCTTTCACTTAGCATATGCCACAACCTGCTCAGCCCTTGCACTATGGAGAGGATGGCCAGATGAAGAAGAGAAATTAATATACAAAAGCTGAGGTCAGGTGGAGTCCTCTCTCCTAATGGGACAAGTGAA
The DNA here is from genome assembly GCA_004027295.1 of Dolichotis patagonum. Classification (NCBI taxonomy): domain Eukaryota; kingdom Metazoa; phylum Chordata; class Mammalia; order Rodentia; family Caviidae; genus Dolichotis; species Dolichotis patagonum. The sequence goes on from PVJX010010128.1 coordinate 51,262, forward strand.
CTGCCCAGCACCAACCGTGAGTTTATTTATACAATCAGCACATGAATAAATTCATGGAATTTAAGGGAGGGTAGGATCTGGGACAGGAACAACGTCTAATCAGAATAGCATGTGTCTTAGTTACTTTTCTTTCATTGTTGAGACAAAATATCTAACTCTCAAAATTCAGGAAGAAAAGATTTTATTTAGCTCACAGTTTGTGGAGGTTTCAGTCCATAATCTGCTGGGTCCAAGGCAGGGTGGCATGGCAGAGGGCAACAGTTCATGGTGGTGGAAAACAGCAAAAACAGCAAGAGCATAAAGGGAGGAGTGATTATTTCTGGACTATTTCTGTCCGTTGTATTGTATGTAGGTTATACACCTTAAAGTGGGTGTAGCACTCACATTCATAATCCCAGCATTGGACCATGAATCAGTCACAAACTCTAGAAGCCTGCCCCCATGGCTGCACGAGGCTTTGGGGAGCGTCCAGACACAAACCATAACAGCATGTCTTGGTGGCTTCACTGGAAACAAGAAAACTCTGCACTATCTCAAGCAAAGGTCAAGTCACTATGTGCTCCCTGAGCTGTGCATACCTCCATGGGGCCTTGTCCTGGATACCAGAGGTACAGACAGCTTCATTGCCAACAAGCATGATCTTTTCAAGGTCCATCTATATTGTAGACTGTATCATTTCTTTTTGTGACTGAATAATGTTCCACTGCATGATACTATGGCTTATATCTAGATGTCCCCCAAAGACCTCATGTACTTGTGGGTGAGACTTTGGGGAGGTGACAGGACTATGGATGTATGACTCTGGATTAATCATAGCTGGGCGTGATGTTGGAAGGTGGAGCCTGGTGGAAAGATGCGAGTCACTGTCACTGTGGCCTGAAAGAGTGTATCGCCCTCCTCCTTCCTTGATCCCTCTTTGCTTCTTCCTGCCATACCATGAACTGCTAACCCTAACCCTAACCCTCTCTTGTACCTTCTGCCACGCTACCCTGCCTTGAAAGCATCTATGGACTGAAACCTTTACAAAACGTGAGATAAAATAAACCTCTGCTCTTTTAAATTGTGTGTGTCAGATATTTTGCCTCAGCAATGGAAAAGTAACTAAGACACAAGAATATACCAGGAAATACAATCTTGACCCCACTATCAGGCAGTAGCTAGCAAAGGTAAGGTAAGTCCTTGGAAAAATTGGTGAAATAGTCAATATATATGCAAAAAGCACACTTTTCATGGGGTTGTTTTGGAAAAGTCAAACATGAAATGATTGTTTTAATTCTTTCTTCTATGTGGTTCAGCTTGGCCTTGAACTCACTGTGCAGCCCAGGCTGGCCTGAAACTCATGGTGATCCTCCTGCTTCAGCCTTCTGAGTGCTGGGATTACAGGTATGTGCCACTATACCTGGCTGAAATGACTGTTTTCTAATCAAGCTATTAAATAATTTGTGCATAACACCCCCAAAATAAAAAGTTAGAGGCCCTCATATTTGTAAAACCAATATTAATCTTAAAAATATTCATACATTTTAGTTTTTTGTTTTGTTTTTGTTTTGTTTGGAACCAGGGATCGAACTCATGATCTCATGCTTGCCAGGCAGGCACTTACACTGCTGATCTAAATCCTTGGCCTAGTTTTATTTTTTAAGACAAAATCCAATCAAAACCACTTCTCCCCACTTTACATTTTATTTACTATGAAATGCTTGTTCCCATTTTAAGTAGTTTTCTTTTTAAAAAAAAAGACTTTTTTTTTCAATACCAGTTAACTCCTATTTCAAGAACCCAAAATTCAAGCCCAAATCATTTCTAGGTGATTAAAGTATTGGTAATTTTATTTTGAGAAAAGATCTTGCTATGGCAGTATGGGTGACTTGAAATTCTTCTTTTCATCTGTCTCTATTGTCTTCAGCAAACATACATTATGTTTGTAAATAAAGTAAGACAGGCAACTAGGTGAGGGACACTTCCAGGAGGAGGGACGCTTCCAATACAGTGATTCCATCAATCACTGTACATTGATCCTGGTGCTGTTCACATGATCTTCATCTGCACGTGGGCACAACCAATCAAAAGACCCTATTCTTGAGGCTCCAACATGGCTGACTAGAGGAAAGCTTGCATCAGAGGTGCTCAGAGAGGATTCACTGAAGCCTCTGGTACTCTGTCACGGAGGAGGGAAACATCTTGAAACAAAATTAATTGTAAAGATGATACAGGTTGGTTGGACACCTGACTCACTGGAAAGGGGAGATGTGGACCACCATGACTGGTCCACATAGCTCCAGCCCCTGCCCTTCTAGGCAGCAGCCATTATGAGAGGATGTCAAATAGTGACGAAAGAAGGACCCTGGACTCCTGGATCAGACTCTGCATAGACCAGCTCTTTCTCCCCATCACCTGTCCTTCAAACACTAGGGAACATTACAGTCTGGTGACATCTTCACCATTGCTCACCAAGGGCAAGGGCATCCTTCACTGAGGCAACAGAAGCCCCCTCCCCATCTTGAGCAGAGAGAGGACAAACAAGTGACCAGGTCCTGAGGATTCCTGCAGGCTCCCATTCCCACCCTCCCACTCTGCCCCCTGGCCTGGGAGCTAACCATAAATTGAGTCCTGGTGTTGTGGCTGTCAGCAAAACTGTCCCCTGGCTGGTGCCCAAGCACACCTGCAGATGCCCACAGGCTCTGCCTGCGAGTGAGTGTACCCACAACTCTATAAACTCCTGCCTGCCAGTGAGCCCACCCACAGACTCCCACAGGCCACTTGGTATCGTGTGAATGTGCCCGCCATGCCCACAGATTCACATGGACTGCCGCCTGTGAGTGGGCACACCGCTGACTCTGCCATCATGTCTGGGGGTGGGGAAGAACCCTTAATGCAAGCCCAGTGACGGTGTCCAAGTTGTCCTGCAGGCTGGGGGCACAGGGAGAAGTTTTGAGAGTGGGTTTGTTTGGGTTTGGAAAAGGGGGGAAATTTGAGTGGCTGCCTGGAGATGGCGACCAATGCAGGAAGGAAATCGCGTGGACACTCAGGCTTTTTGGGTAGCGTCACCTGTGAACCACATGTGCATTCTCTTGTTGGAGTATTTGATCTGCCTTCACCCTGGATTTGGAGGGCAGTGTGTTTTTGTTGTTGTTGCTTCTATTAGTTGGCATTTATAACCTTTTCCTCTTCTTGCTCCCTACTTTATTTTAACTCAAACTTCCACAGTAATACTATTTTCATATGTTTTGTTTCTACCACTTTTTAAAATCTTTCTCTCAAGTTTTTAGTTTGCTACATTCTGCTTTTTCTTAGTCCCTCCTATTTTCTCTTATATCAACATTTTGTCCTCTCAGTTCTATTTGTTTTTCTCTTATCTTACGTAGACCCTATCTTTCCTTGCCTCTTTCCACAGGTGCACAAACATATCCACAGGTTCTGACTACCTTGTAGCTTTGTTCAATCACAAAATCTGTTTACTCCATCTATATTGTATTGTCACCCCTATGGATATCTTCTTAAAAATCCCAGCACATGGGTTTGGAAGTCCCATTTGACCCAGCTATTCCGCTTCTAGGCATATTCCCAGAAGAACTGGAAACATCATACCACAGTGATATATGTGCTCCCATGTTTATAGCAGCACAATGTGTAAAGCCAGATCTTGGAAACAACCTAAATGCCCATCAACTGAGGAATGGATAAAAAGCTGTGGTATTTTTATGCAATGGAGTACTACTCAGCTATAAAGAATGATCACATTGAGATAATAAATAAATGGAGACAACTTGAGACCATACTCATAAGCGAAATAAACCAAACTCATGTGTAAATACCATATAGTCTCCCTAGTATGAGAGTTGGTAAGGGTATATAAGATTTTATGGTAATCATGATTCCCCAGTTCATTGCTTTGAAGCCTTTCAATGTTTTCATTCATCAGTTGGAATGGTTTTATTCTGTTTTGTTTGACTTTCTTATGGGTGATGGTATGAACAGCTGTTTTGAAGAAAACAAAACATTATGGCAGCCATTGCTGATTTAATATCATCTTGCTTTGAACTTCTACCATGCTTCTATTCTTCTACTACCATCGGTTCTATCATGTTGTGTCTTATTGGGGTTTTAGTATATGTGATAGTATAAATAAATTTTTTTATTGAAAATGAGATATTATAGTAGCCATTGATTATTCTCTGTTATTTGGTTCAGAATGCCCTGTAATTCTTTTATTCTTTTGAATGGTTTTATATCATTTTAGTATATTTGATATAATTGTATTTGAAACTATGCTCAACTGCAGCAGAGAAACAGATATTTTGATAGCTACTGTTAATGTCCAGTTGTCTTACTGTAAAGTGCTGTGCTGCTTATGTTGTTCTGTTCTGATCTGCTTTGTTCTGCCCTCTTTTGTTTTATTCTCTTTAAAATAAAAAAAAATTGCAGCACAACTCTTCTGCGCAACTAAGTGACTGCCTGCAAAATCTGACCCCATAAAAAAAATCTGACCCCATATCTAATTTTTTCCACCTATCATTACTTTTCCAGTCTGCCTCTGCCCTGCTAACTTATACTCTTTTTCCACCCATCCCTCCATCTCTTCCCTCCACTTCTCTTTTGACATCATAGAATAACTGCTAATAAAAATTGAAATTAGACTTCAAAGAGTATTGAAAAAGGTTGAAAATGTAAAAGCAGGCCGGGGATTTAGCTCAGTGGCTTAAGCGCCTGCCTGGCAAGCGTGAGGTCATGAGTTCGATCCCCGGTACCAAAAAAAAAAAAAAAAGAAAATGTAAAAGCAAGGTTTACACATATAATTGGGTATGATGCATCTGTGGATCTGTGGATGCTGCTGTACCCAGACTTAATTCTTTCCTCAAAGCATAAGAACAAAGCGCAAGACACTCTAAATAGCTGAAGGGGTAAATAATATGTGTGGACAAATAAAGCTGAAAATATGTACTTGGAAGGCAGGTCCAAGGGCATCAATGGAAAGGAAAGCAACCACCAGGTACCAGAGCTTTGTGAGCTGATTAAAGAAGAGGTAAAGAAACTTGGTGAGTTCTAAGAGGACATGGCCCAAAAGTTTATGAAATTATCATACAAAACAAGCAATGTGCATTTGTTGTGTTTTGTTTTGTTTTTGTACCAGGAATCAAACTCACAACCTTGCACTTGCCAGGCAGGTGCTTGTACAGCTGAGCTAAACTCCTGGCCCCTCCAATGTGCATTTGAAGAAAATAAAAAATTTGGAAGAGCTGACTAAAGCAAATCAAAACATGAATGACAAATTTATCAATGTTACAGAATCTATGAAAAAGTATCAGTGAAAAATAGCAGGTATAAAAGTTGTATAGAATTCATAAATTGCAGACGTGACCAATTTAAAGACAGGATTTCTAAAATGGAGGAGAGGAGATGGGGAGACAACATGGCTGAATAGAGGAGGAGCCTCGTTCAGAGCTGCTCGTAGAAACTCAACTAAAAGCAGGTAATTGGAAGAAAGGGTAAGACCTACACCCTAAGACCAAAATAGTCTGAAATCAGAGACTCATAGATGAAGTAAAAATAGATAAAGGACTTAATAAAACAGCCAGCCAGCCCACCTGACTTCCACTGGGTTGTCAGATTGGGACCACTGCCCACCATACTTGGAACCTTAAAAGAAGAAAAAAATGGATACACTGAAATAGTGCAACTAAATCAAACCATACAGGATAGACTGAGATATAAGGTCCCCTGCCTTTTCTTCTTCCTCCACACAGAGGATGCTACAGCCAAGCAGTACATTTCACCTACAAACAGGAGTGAGTGTACTGCTCCCTTCCTGATGATTGGCCAGTTTTCCTTTTTTCAAAAAAAATTTTTTTATGTTAAAGAGAACAAAACAAAACAAAACAAAACAAAGCAAAGCAAAGCAAATCAGAATAGAACAATGCAAGCAACACAAGACTTCAAAACAAGACAACAGGAAATCAACAGTGGCTACCATAATGTCTCTTGTTTTTTTCAAAATAGTTGTCCATATCTTCACATACAATATCAAACATAACAAAATAGTATAAAATCAATCAAAAGAATGAAATCATTACAGGACTTCAACACCAGATAATAGGAAATGAACAATGGTTTCTATAATGTCTCATTTTCTTCAAAACAGCTATCCATACTATCACATATAATAAAATCAAACAAAACATGACAGAATAAAACTGATTAAACAAACAAATGAAAACATTATAGGACTTCAAAACAAGATAATAGAAAACCAACCATGAATACCATAATACATCCCATTATGTTCAAAATAGCTGCCCATACCATCAGATACAGTAAAATCTAACAAAACAAGACAGAACAAAACCAAGCCTAACAAAATTGTGAAAACAATGCAAGAGTTTAAGCCAAGAGGGTAAGAAATTAACAGTGTCACTACCTTCTCCTCCCAGATGTTTCCTCCCCTATCAGTGTTATAATATACACTGTGCTTTTTTGTTTCCTCTAACTCCTTCTGTTTTTTATGTTAGGGTTCACCCATATGAATTCAAACTGTTTCACCCATGAATATGATCTCCAGTTGCATCCATTTACCTACAAGAGCCTCGAGATTATTCTACTTTATAGTTGGGTAGCTTTCCATAATATGAAAATACCATATCTTTCTTATCCATTCTGTGGTTGATGGGCAAGTTACCCTTGCTTTTTTTCTGATCTCCTGTTGAATGGAACAATTGTTTCCTCTCCTTTGATTTTCAGTCTATAAATTTCCTTTCAAGTTAAATGTGTTTTTTAAAATTTTTTTTTTAACTGGCCCTGAAGCAAGGCCAGCAGATTGCTGTAGCTGCTGGTTTCAAACAGGAGCCTAAAGAGAATTCTTTCTGTGGTCTGATGGCCATTTCAGAACTTTGGAAATGTCATGGTCAATTCATCAGAAAGAAATAGCCCGTGAGTATGGCGGACTTTAGGGGGCCTGAAGGGGAGAGACCCTGGCGCCTTGGGACCTGC
>PVJX010010129.1:0-58236 GCA_004027295.1 Dolichotis patagonum
TATTTGAATCTGGGTTGTTAGATTGCTACTTTATATTGACTGATTTTATTTAAATCTGTTATGATTGATAGCATCAAGTCTAAGAGTATAGGCAACTACACTGAAGATGACAAGATTCATTAAGATACCCACTCTGGTTTGATTATTACTTGCTTTTGAAGTCTTATAATGCCTCCAATGCTTTGTTTTTATTAATGTTGTTATATACTGCTGAGACATCATGGTAACCATTGTAGATCACCTTGTATTGCAGTTATATATGACTTTTTTGCTTCATGCTTTTCTAGGAATTGTTTTGTTTTTATCTTGCTTTGTTTTGTTTTTACCTCTAATACAGAAAGGATAGATATACATTTAGAGACTCATGCATGTGTAGAGCTTATAAACAGTTTACAAGAACCAACTATATAACACATGTTGAAATGAACAACTACTTTGAAGAAAAAGAGACACTATAGTACCCAGTGCTGATTCCATAATGTCATGATGTATAATCCAGCAAAATTATCATTCTTTGTTCAAATTGATTTTAGCTTGTTTTGTTTTGTTTAAGTTCAACACACATGAAGGTATGGACAGCTGTTTTGAGGAGAATGAGAGACACTATGACAGCCATTCTTGGCTTCCCTAATGTGTGGTCTTGAAGACCTGAAACGCCCTCCTCATCCTGCTCAGATCAATTCCATACTATGTTGTTTCATGTGAATTCCCTGTATGTGACAATATGGACAACTATTTGGAAGAAAACAAGAGTCAATACAATAGAGAGTGAATATCTCCAATTGTCTAGTTTTGGAATTTATATCCCTTACATTGCTTTCTTGTGATCCACTTTGTTCTGTTTTGTTGTGTTTAATCTTACCCTTTTGATATAATTGCATGTATGTTTGAGTGTGTAAGATGGATGACCATATTGCTGTTTTTTTGGTCAGATCGTGGAACAGAACTGTTAACAGACTCACTGTTTGAATGTCTACTTTACGTGTATTAACTTTATAATTTGAACAACTATTTCCAAGAAGTCAGTATGTAATTTGTCAAGTAATAATCTCTTAGGTTTTTTTGTTGTTGTTCTTTTCCTTTTTTCCTTGGAATTCTGTATTGTTGCTACCCTTTATTCTGTTTTGTTTTGTTTTTCTTTCTTCTCTTTAAATAAAAAAAAAAAGACGGTGTCCTCAGGTATTTTGTTGCAGTGATGGAAATCGAACACAGCAACCCTGCACACACGTGGGTGTGTGTGTGTATGTGTGTGCGTGTAACTTGCATGCAGAAACCTGTAGGGGTTTATGTATTCCGGCATATGGGAAATGCCTGATTCTCTGCAGAGAGATCCCTAAATAGGAACCTGGAGTTATGCGCATGAGACTAAAATGTGAGGGAAATGGACAACTTGCTAGTAGATGATTAGAAATAAGTTAGGCTCATGAAATTAATTCCAAAAATATACTTTATTTAACCCATTTACAGAAAACATATAAATAAGATATCTGACATCAGGGTTTTTTTTCTTACCAAGTCTTCCAAACCTGGTGTGTTGTTTATAATGACAATGACACCTACATTTGGACTGGAAGCACACATCAAGTGCTCGAATGGCCATGCTTGTGGACAGCATTCTCTAAAGACTGGAATCTGAGTCCCTGCTGTGTCTTTCCAGCTTTATGATCCTAAAATCATTTCTCATGTGCTCTGAGCCTCGATGTCTGCCTTGTGCCATGCTGTTAGCAATGGCCCCAGCTGGTGGCACTTGTTTCTGTGAGCAGTCAGCTCATTGCTGGGACCCAAGGGACCCAGTTGGTGCTGCCAGCCAGGCCGGGACAGACAGGTGCTAAGGCTGAATCACACCAGCTCCCAGGAGGCCACTGTTGAAAAGTCAGGTTGTTCAGCCCTTGGCCAGCCACAGCGGGTGAGCATTGACACCAGGGAAACTGGCAAACAGCTCAGCCTGTCCACCCCAAAGAGTGGGACTGCATCCTACGGATCATAGGTGGGAGTGTCTGCATGTGACCTTGGGGATGAGTGTGGCTGCAGGCTGCTGTCCTGGCTGCCTGTCACCTGGGACCTGCTTGTCTCTCACAAGGTGCCCCAGTCTGTGGAAGCCCCTTCCAAATTATTCTGTCGCACTTCAAGAGGTCCCCAGCTACTCCAAGCCCTGACACCTGGCTTTGGGGATGGCCAAGGGTTCTGCGGGACAGTTCCCAAACCATTGTGTGAAAGCAAGACTGACACATCTAGGGGAGCCTGGAAACATCACTGGAACACAAATGAGAGGGAGGTCGTGGGGTGCAGGCAATTTGCAAATCAAAGAGGAGGAGAGCCCCTGGAAATTTCTAGATCTCAGCTTCTCTCTTTAACAGGAAGTTGACAGTCTCAAGTATGTGTGTTGCTCTTAAAACCAGCCCCACCAGGGCCATTCTGCAGCTGGAGGGCGCTGGGTAGGACTCCAGACCAGCCCAGAGCCATTCTGCTCTCCTTGCCCTGTCCTACCCCTGACCCACCTTATATGCTCCCATGCATATAAGGGCTCTGTCTGAGGTCTTTTTCCCTGCCCAAAAGGCATTGCATTGATTACTGTTACCCAGAAAACCTCTAGACTGTCTCCACGGAAACCCCTAGCCCTATCCCATCCCTCCAAGACTCTAGCCCTAATCTTGGCCACTGGTGAAGCAGGACAGGGAGCTGAAAGTCTCTTCCCAAAGAAGAGTTTCAAAGGTTCCTGTGATGTTTAAAAACCCCAATAGTGATAAAACTCTTCAAATGGAGGAAATGACAAATTTTAGAACTGGTCAAAATGCTGAAAAGAACCCCTGCCAGACTCAGAACCACCAGAGTGGATCAATTTTCTTTAGCTACGCTCTGGCCAATTAACATTACTCCCTGAATCCTCTTCCAAGCAACCCACTCCCTCCCTCAGCTCCCTGAGGACCCAGATTGACTTCCAGGTGTGGCCTGGGACTGGCACTGGGTCGGGGGCTGCTCCTGGGTCAGTGCCGCCATTTCTGATGGTGACTTTCAGCATGGAAACGATTTCCAAATGTAAATTTCCTAATTGTAAGAGTCAAGCCTCATTTACGAGAAAGGTTTAAAGAGAGCAAAGTGAAAAACATCACTTACAATCCCCCATCCTAACACAACCACTGCCGGGAGAAAGATTTTGTTCTTGTGTTGTGGTGTTTGTCGTAGCCTGCTTTCTCTGGCAGGCAGTCGCCGAGACAAAACTTCCTGTGCAAGTATTTCATGGAGAAATGTGACTTCAAGAGCAAGAATGGGGGGTGGGCAGCGACGCAGACCAGTGAGTCTTAGGGAATTGGCCACAGCTGACTGCGGCTGGGTGCTGGGGGGCCCCATCTGCCCAGCCACGGAGACCTCCCTTGGGAGGGGAAGGGAGCGTTGTCCTTGGTGTCCTGGTTGTCACTAGTCAGAATGTTCCTCCACAGAAGGCTCACGTGTCCAAAGGTGGGACATTTGGCTGGTGACTGGGTGGGGAGCACGCCGACCTCATCAGTGGAGTCTCCCAGCCGTGGCTCTGAGCTGAATGGGCTGTGATGAAGTGGGCCCTGTGTGTGGGAGTGGGCCACTAGGGGTGTGACATGGACGTGTACAGCTTGTCCCTGTTGGGTTTTTGGCACAAGAAAGAAGATATAAAATAAAAATAGCCTTTATTCTAAGGATGTGGAGGGAAGTCCATGACTAGAGACAGCTGCCATTCTCTGACCGGAACATGAGGTATAGGATATACATATAACCTCTGACCGGGGTGGTGCTCAGGGCCATGGATGACCCACAAGGGGCTGATTGGGATTTTCTGTGCGCACAAACAGGAAGGGGAGTTGCAATTAAGGCTGAGGAAGAAGCAGGAAGTGGTAGCCATTCCCGCTTTGGCCTTCCGCCATGTTAGCCACCGCCATAACCGTACAGTAATTTATACTAGGCCAAGAACCTTTCAGTCCCCAGACCACCCACCCACACACTCCGGTTCCTGGTTGCCATGAGGTGAGCAGCGGTCCTCGGCCATGTCCTTCTGCCATGTCGTTTCTACTCACCATAGGTCAATGGTGCCAGCTGACCATAGACTGGACCCTCTGAAGCCATGAGCTAAAGGAAATCTCCATTATTCGACTGATTCAGGAGTGTGTTCACTGTGACAGGGGGCTAACGTGGGGTTAACACCCCAACACTCTGTGCTCCCCTGAACAGATGCTGAGTGGGTTTCTCTAGGTCTCAGGCGATGTCATTAACAGAGAAGCTCCAGGGTGAGAAGCAAGAAGCACAGGACACAGGTCAGTTGGCACCTGGGGAGAGCTGGCTGGAGTTGACCCAGCCAGGTGACTGGGTCAGGTGGGGCCAAGAGGACCCGACATGCTCTTCATGGTATGTTTGCCATTTTGTCCCTGCTTTTTCCACATAGGACTATATATTTTCTGTATTGATCAGTAACTCTTATAATTTTAAAACTATGAATTATGGCAGCTTGTTAATTTCCTAAACAGATGGAGAAACACACATTACAAATATGACTGAATTCTGAACATTGTTTTTCACAAACCAGAGACAGCTTGGCCCACTTGGATGACCCATGAAGGGTCGTGTTGTACCTTTGTGGCTTGGAGTTGGCAGTGGGAGGACATTGGTCTCCTCACTAAATACTTCTGTGTTAGGTAGTTTTGGACCACGGTGATGACCGGATGCTGAGAGGATGTGTACCCACTGATTTCAGGCTTGTTAATAAATATCTGTCCTCTTCTTTGCTCCCTGGCTGCTACCACCCTGGCTCACTAGGTCACTCAGTTGCTGAGTTTTAAGGCTCTGCCGGGAGGTTGGCTAGGGACTGAGGATACCAGCACAGCTGTGAGGCGCTGAGTTCAGGAGCCAAGTCTGCATTCACCTTTGTACGCCCAGTGCCTGGGGCACAGAAAGCCTCACTGGGTGCTTACTCCTTTGTCAAAAGGAAGCGAAATACAGTGGTTGGGCGCTGGTCTCTGCCGCTCCTTGCTCCTTCTCTGCATCAGGATGATTTCTCGGTGAATCTTGTCTCACCAGACTTGGTTTGTGTGGCATCCCACTAATAGTCCTCACTAATGCACTCTTAATTGTTCCACCAAGGTCGTTTTGCTAGATCAGGATTCCTGTTTTATTCAGTTGTCATGTCTCCTCAGCCCCCCTTGATCTGGGATAGCTCCTCAGTGTTACCCAGGCTTTATGACCTTGCTGCTAACAGTCTGAGCGTCCTTCAGTTTGGGTTTATCCAAAATTTTCTCATGAAGACAGTGAGGTCATGTATTTTGGACAAGAAGTTTTGTCACATATCATGCCAGGGATCCACGACCTCACCGTGTCTGATTACTAGTGATCTTGGCTTTGATACCTTGGTTAAAATATCTTGGTTAAGTCTGCTTGGCTTCTGTTTTAATTCATAATTATCTTACTCGGGAGACTGAGGCAGGCAGATAGTTGCAAGTTGGAGACCAGCCTATGGACTATGAAGTGAGTTCAATGCCAGCTTGAACTGCATAGCAAGACTCTGTCTCAAAAAAAAGAAAAGAAAAGATTACCTTGCTTGGGCTGGGGATTTAGTTCAGCGGTATAAGCGCCTGCCTTGCAAGCACACGGTTGTGAATTCAATCACCGGTACCAATAAAAAAAAAAAAAGATTACCTTGCTGGGTGTGCTGGCACATGCCTGTAATCCCAGGACTCAGGAGGCTGAGGCAAGAGGACTGACATGAGTTCAAGGTCAGTTTGGGCTACATAGTGAGTTTAAAAGTAATATGAATTACATAGCAAAACCCTGTCTCAAAAAAAAAAAATCTTCTGAAAAGTCACTTTGAGACTTTTGATACTGGGAAAATACTGTTTCCCAGTATCTTCTGCCCACTAATTTTAGCAACCATGCTTTAGACAGCAGTTATTACTGGCCACTTCCCTAATACTTATTTCTTATATCCATCATTCCACTTATGTTTTTTGTTGGAATTTTACCCTTCCCTTTACTTATTTATTCAAGTCTTTATTTATATTGGTATGGATTCATGGATGTTTATTTTAGTCTATGTGTAATAACCCATTACTATCTTCATTTATTATTCAAATTATCTAAGATTTGGCCACTGGGAACTCTCTAATGTTGGCTCTTATACATAGAGGAATACTTTTTTTAAAATTTTATTTTAAAGAGAATAAAACAAAAGAGGGCAGTACAGAGCAGATCAGAACAGGACAACATAGGCAACACAATACTTTACATTAAGACAACCGGACATTAACAGTAGCTATCACAATATCTCTTTCTCTGCTATAGTTGAGCATAGTTTCAAATACAATAATATCAAACATAACAAAATAGTATAAAGCCATTCAAAGAGTGAAAGAATTACAGGGCTTTCTGAACCAAATAATAGAAAATGATCAATGGGTACTATAATATCTCATTTTCAATAGAAAAATTTTGTTTAAACTATCACACATATTCAAATCCCAATAAGACACAATGTAATAGGTAGAACCAATGGTAGTAGAAGAATAAAAGCATGGTAGGACTTCTAAGAAGGACGATATTAAATCAGCAATAGCTGTCATAATGTTTTGTTTTCTTCAAAACAGCTGTTCATATCATCATGCATGATATAGTCAAACAAAACAGAGTAAAACCATTCCAACTGATGAATAAAAACATTGAAAGGTTTCAAAGCTATGAGATGGGGACTCATGCTAAACTAAAATCTAAATGGATCAAAGATCTAAATATTAAAACAGAAACACTAAAACTGCTGGAAGACAAAGTAGGTAAAAACCTCAAAGATATAGGGGTAGGAAGAGAATTCATGAACAAGAACCAAACTACACGGAAAATACTTCCCAGAATCAATAACTGGGACCACATCTTATTAAAGAGTTTCTGCATGTCAAAAGAGGTTTCCAGCAGAGTGAAAAGAAAACCCACAAATTGGGATAAAATCTTCATGGACAGCTCCTCAGACAAAGGACTTCTGTCTAGAACTTATAAAGAATTAAAAAAAATCAGACCCTCGAAATTCAAAGACCTAATCCAAAAATGGGCATCTGAGATGAATACACAGTTCTCAGATGAAAAAATACGAATGGCAAATAAATACATGAAGAAATGTTCATCATCATTAATCATGAGAGAAATGCAAATTAAAACCACACTGAGATTCCATCTCACTCCAGAAAGAATGGCCAGGATAGAAAACACTACCAACAACAAGTGTTGGAGAAGCTGTGGGGAAAAAGGAACTCTTCAGCACTGTTGGGAGTGTAGACTGGTGCAACCACTGTGGAAGTCAGTCTGGAAATTCCTCAAAAAGCTGGGTTTGGAAGTCTCATCTGACCCAGCTATTCCACTTCTGGGCATATTCCCAGAAGAACTGCAAACATCATACCACAGTGATATATGTGCACCCATGTTTATAGCAGCACAATTTGTAATAGCCAGAGCCTGGAAACAACCTAAGTGCCCATCAACTGAGGAATGGATAAAAAAGTTGTGGCATTTTTATACAATGGAGTACTACTCAGCAATAAAGAATGATCACATTGAGATATTTATAAATAAATGGACATGACTTGAGACCATTCTCTTAAGCGAAATAAACCAAACTCACATGTATAAATACCATATAGTCTCCCTAGTATGAGAGTTGATAAGAATATATAAGATTTTATGGAGGAATACTTTTTAAACTTTATTTTTTATTATAAAAGTACTATCTGCCTGGGTAAAGGGAATATGGGCTCTTTCTGTACTATTTATGCAACTTCTTATAAGTCTATAATTATTTCCAAAAAAGAAATACAGACATTGCTTACTGCAAGTATTTTCAGGAAATACAGCAAGGCAAAAAGCAGAAAACCATCGCACTCAGACATAATTTTTGTTTATATTCTGGCGTTTTATTTCCCTAGATTCCTCGTCATTCTAAAAGCTATGGTGACAAAGCAGGACAACAGCATCCTGGCTCTGCAACGGAGAGGATGCAGGCTAGAGGGACAAGGGTCCCCAGGTCACTCCCGCGCTGTGTGGTGCCGTGGTGTCAGGTGTTACCTGCGTCCTCAGAGCTCCTGGTCCATGGCCTCCGATGGTCAGGAGGATAGTGTGGGTGGAAGAGGGTATCAGAGAAAAGGTACCCAGGTTAGTCAGTAGAAAGAAGAGTTAAGCCAGTAAATTCAGAAACTGGCACTGGTCAGGCAGCTCAGCAGCTGGGCGACTTTGCAGGGAGGGAGGAAGTGTGGAAATGAGGAGTGTGGAGAGGGGAATAAAAAAGGAGAAGAAAAAAGGAGGAAAAAAACCCAGACAATGTCAAACAGCGTACATTTCTGCTAACAAGAAGCAGAACTCAGTGGGTGTTTAACTAAACAGGGTCGATGTTTTGGTCAAGGGCGGACTTCGCGCCACTCTGGGTTGCCGTGACAACCTGGCTGCTGGTACCCATAGAGAAAAAAGGAAGCACCAACCCAGGGAGAAAACAGTAATGAGCGGAGGGTCCAGCCTGACCTGGCCTGATGGACCCTTGGCAGAAGGAGCAGGAGGGTGGGAGAGGCTCCAGACTCGAGGAACAGGAGGGTCTTGCAAATCTTGAGCTCGGCCAGCGAGTGTCGGCTAACTCTCTACAGGCCTGATTGTCCCACCTGCTGCCAAGTAAACCCCACAGCCCCGGGCTCAGAGAATGGTAGCTGCCTGTCCTTGGGGTTGGACTCAGAAGTCAGCGCAGCTTGGGGTTTCCCACTCTCTTCTTCCAACACCAGAAGGGTCGGGTCCACTGGAGTAAGAGGGAGAAGGGAAGAGAGAGTCAACAGTAATGACCACCGTCGTTTCTTTCCAGATGGGGAAACGGGGGCTTCTGGTGACAAAGGGATGCAAACGTTCAGCAGCAAGTTTTCTCTGATTGTCTTTCCCTAAAAAGTTGAAGGAGACAAATATCCTTGCCCACGTCAGGAGAGCCCCAGACACAGTGAGTTGTTCCCCAAGGGCCAGAGGAACCTGAGATGTCTTGGTCAGCCGTCTGGATCCCTCCCCACATCCTAATGCTGCTGAAGGGCCCCCTCTCACCCCGAAGGCATTGATTCCTCCTCCAGAAACTCGCCCACTGCTCCCCCCGACAGTGGACTCTCTTTGGGACGCACTCTTGTTGGCTCCTATTTCTCTCGGTAAACTCTTTCCACTGCCTCATTGCCAGTCCTCCAAGCACCGCTTCACGCAGCAAGGCAGAGACATTCGTATGCCTATGGTCACAAAACCAAAAATCAGTCAGCATTCAGAGCCAGGTCTGATCACTTCTAAGGACTTCATAGATACTTAGCTCATTCTGGCATATGGGACAGGAGTTCTCAAACTGTTGCTTGTGTTAGAGTCCCCTGGAAGGCTTGTGCCACACACCTGAGAATTTTTTACTTGCTAGCCCTAGGGTTTGGCTAAAGATTTGCATTTCTGACAAGTTTCTGGATGGTACTGATCCTGCCAGTCTTGGGGCCACACTTTGAGAATCATTTGTATGAAGCAAGTCTTCTAGCCCTCAGACCTGTGGGAGCTTTGTAAAACAAGCTCTCTTTACGCTCTTTACGCTGACTGGCTGGACCCCAAATGAGGACCCACCCTTACATGTTTCCAGAGGTGCCTTAGCCATGAGGCAGGGAAAAGAAATGCCAGGGAGTTCAGGTTCCCCTCCTCGAAGTCAAGCAAAGTAGCCCCTCTCAGCTCTCTTCCTATACGAGGGCTTCACTTAAAAAGAAGTTTCTGCTATTAAAGAAATGCCGAGTGTTATGAAAGGGGGAAGCAAAGGCTGTCAGAAACCCCTTCGTTCCTGTTATCTACTGCCAGGGTTTAACCCCGCTCCTCGAGTGCACCTCCTGACTTGTGGGTCAGGGATGTGGGTGCACTAGGGTGGGGAGTCTACTCTGCCCATGAAGGTTGCTACTGGTTGCTGGCATCTGGGCTGATTTGGAAGGTCTAGGTGGCCTCTGGGTCCCGTCTGGGCCTTGCTAGGGGTAGCTGGACAGCGGCAGCCCTGTTGGCTGGAATGTCCAGATGTGGCCTTTCCTGCATGATGGTGTTGGGCTGTTGGGTTGTTGGGCTCTGTGGTGCTGAGGCCTGGGGTGAGTGTTCCCTGAGACAGAATGGACAGCGCCTGTCTGTCAAGGCCTGGGCCTGGAAACTGGCAGTGTCACATTGCTATCTTTTATTGTTCAACATGGTCAACAGAGCTCCTTCTCCCAGACCCATGGAGCAGGAGGACACAGACCCCTCTTCTTAATGGGAGGAAGAGTTCGTGCCGGCCTGTGAGGAGCACTTGGGAAGCCTCATCCAAGTCGGAGCCTTGTTTAAATGATGAGATGTAGATATCACGCCTGATGTAGCAAAGGGACGACACTTTGGGAAGTATTTTGCCTGTGAGGAAAGGTAAATAATGTGAGACCAGCAGGTGACTGCAGTGGGCCTTAGAACACTGCTTCAGTGTCCAGTTTGATGGGTTCCGCTCGTGCAAAGCTCTGCCAGGCTCAGCATGGCACCTGCCCAATAGGGCTGTGAGCCCTGTGTGACAGAGTGTCCATTCCATACTGACTTCTGCCTTCTTCTTCCAAGGCGAAATTGAACTTCCTGCTTTTTGTGCCTTTTTCCTTTTTTCCCTCTTTCTGCTCTTGCTTCCATACTGCCCCAGAGAAAAATCTAATGCAAAAAAAAAAAAAGAAAAGAAAAATCTAATGCAGTTACCTTGCTGGAGGAAGCCCCAGGAGGAAGCCTTTCTCCACCTCAGGGTCCTATGAACTCCCATCTGCAGAGGGAGCCCCGAGGGCGCAGAAGGCTCAGCTCCTCCCACCCAGTTGGGCTCCTTCCCGGACATCACATGGAGGAATGGGACACAAATCAGGGTGCTGGGGTGGCTCACTGTGTGTGCCAACTTTGCTGGGCCATGGTGCCTAGATATTTGGGCCTACATTATTCTAGATGTTTCTGCGAAGGTGTTTCTTGGTTGAGACTGACATTTAAATCAGACTGGTGGTACAGATTACCCTCTGTGACTTCAGTGAGCCTCATTCAATTAGTTAAAGACCTTAACAGAAAAGGGTGGGGTCGGTTAGAGGGGTTAAAGGAACGTGATCATTGCTTGATGCATGCATGTATGGAAACGGCCTAGTGAATCCCATTAATCTGTACAATTAATATTTGTCCATAATTGTTTGGTTTTGGTTTTTTTGAGATAGGGTCTTGCTATGTGGCCCTGGCTGGCCCTGTACTCATGCTGAACCTCCTGCCTCAGCCTGCAGGGATTACCGGTGGATGCCACCGTGCCTGGCGTTAATTTGAAAATTTTTTTTAAAAGATCAGCCTCCCTGAACCAAGAGGAGATTCTGACAGCAGACTGCCTTTCAATTTGAAGTCTTCCCTGGGTCTCCTCTAACCTGCTCATTTGCCTTCCGACTTTGGACTCCACAATCATGACAGCCAATTCCTTAAAAACAGTTTTTCACTTCTCTGTCTCTGTTTCTCTATCTCTCTCTATCTCCATCTGTCTGTCTTCTTTCTCTCTCTCTCTCCCTCTCTCTCCCCCCCCTCTTTCATTACAGTAGACAATTACAGCCTATTTTTACAGTTCTGTTTTCCTGGACATCCCTGACTGATCCTGGAAGCCTGGGCAGTACCCTTAGCTAAAAATCCACAGAATACTACTTTTTAATGCATGCTAGTAAGCCTCAACTATTTAAGGAAACAGTGGTTCCTTGGCCAGCACTTTGAGGAAACCACTTTGTTGAACAATGTATGACAGGCCCTGGGCTGCAGTGCCCCGTAGCGTGGACAGGGCCAGCCTGGGCTCCTGCATGCTCCCTGGCGTTGGATATGGTTTGTAGCAGCTCAACCTGGTCAGCTCGGCTTTCTTGAGGGTCTTACTTAGGGGACAGAAGATTCCTTCTCCATCAGAGCGGCCGCTTCCCAGGCCAAGAACTGAGGTCCCAGACCACCTGCATTGGCTCCTGAGCTCACCCCTTCTGTGGGGGAGTAGGGACCACTTGGTAACTCTAGAGCAGAACCAATGAATTATTTATGCACAAAGGATGCTAATGATACACTAAAGCGCACAGCAGCGTGATTTTGATGCAATTTCTAGACACTGCAGAGGCCGGAGGAATTGGAGACATTGCTCTTCAGCCACGGGCCCCCATCTTTCTAGACCCCGTTTCTGGGGTGCTGAAGAACATCCAGAGGGTGTTTGCTATCACAGGAGCAGGACAGAGCTAAGACCATCGCCTCCCAGAAGGCTTCTACAATCTGTTCTCTCCCTGGATTCCCTCCCCTTCATCTTCAAGCCAGCGACGTGTCTCGCCTCTGAATTCCTCAGCATCTGGGCTCATCCTCTTCACAGATGAGAGGTTTCACTGTCTGCCTCACATTGGACACAGCGTTCTAAGGACGCACTGTGGCGGCTGCCTCCCCTGGGCCCTCAGGACTCCGTGATGCCATGGGCAGTCAGGACCCCCTCTCGCGCAGTTATTGGGATTGGGATTGGCCTTTGCCTTTGGATCTGCTGAACAAAGTGTGTAAGCAAGACCCAAGGACAGGCTTGCTGAGCCCTGGAAGAATCCTCCCAACCCTTCGGCAGCCTCCATCCAATGAACAGCTGGCCGACTTCAAATGATTTCAATGTATTTACTCAAGTGGTTTTGATAGGACCAATCCGTAGCTGGCAAAATTCTGTTAATGCTTCTTTTCTGTTGCTGTTTGGCCTTCGAAGTTATTTGCTTTCATTTGTGTTTTAAAGAAAAATCAAGAGGCAAACAAAAAACAACAAAAGCAAAACGACAACAAAAAACAATAGCCGTGTAAAATTTAATGCTTTCATTTTGTTTGCCTCCCGCCTTCCTCTTCTTCTTCCCCCCTTCTCCTTCTTCTTTTAGTTTCATTATTCAAGATTCCCATCCACTCAGATAGGTGTTTGTCCTCAAAAGTCACCAAATGTACTGAAGTCTGTCCGAGGTCCTATAGCATGGCTTCTTATTTTATTTTATTTTTTAAATTTTTCCTTTTTCAATACTGGAACTTGATCCCAGGGCCTCATGCATACTAGACAAGTACTCTACCTAACCAACCTACATCTCTAGTCCCCTCTTTATTAATTTAGAGATCAGGGCTCACTAAGTTGCAAAGCTGTCCAGGCTGGATTTGAACTCAGGATCCTCCTGCTTCAGCCCCTGGGGTGCTGGGATGACAGACGTGCACCGCCAAACCCGGCTTCCTATCTCAGCTTTACCCTTGCACTGGTCTGTGGCACCGACTTTGCCAGTTAGTGCTTCCTGCTCACAGTCAGGGCCCCGGAGGACACATCAGTGTCCCCTGTTAGAAATGCAGACTCTCAGGCCCACCCCAGAGTGCTGGACCCTGGGGTGACATGCACGAACCTGTGTGTTGGAGAAGCAGGGGTTTAACACAGACGATGCCTCCGCCTCGGTCCATGCATGAGATACTGAGCCGGGAGAAAGTACTGCACCCTTGTCGCTGCGACTTCTCCCCACCAAGTGCCCACACCTTCCTGAGGCCTTGCTGGCCCCTCCCCAGCTCTCAGGAGGAGGAGGAGCATGAGCCACACTGAGAGCGGCTGAGGCGGAGCGCTTCCCTCACGCCAGGCACCACACTGACTGCCTTTCCTTACTTCTGCACAGCAGCAAACATCTCAGGTGGGGACCGTGTCCACCCTCTTCCACAGACCAGAAGCCGAGCATCAGAGAGGGGAGACAGCTTGCTGCTGCCCAGTGGCGCCCAGAACCTGCTGCATGTGATAAGCATGCTATAACTGGGGGTCTTGGCATCTTCCTCTTCTTCCTGGGGACAGACTGGTCCAGACTCAAAGGGCTACAGAATGCTCGCACTGTGGTGGTCATCTGCCGCTTCCAGCCCATCGTGGGCTGTAGAGTGGCAGGTCCCCACCCTGGGCTGAGGGCCAGTAACGGCTCATGGCTGCCCTGTCCCAGGCACGTCACTGCCATGCTCTTCTCTTCCTTCCCCTCTGTTATTGCTTGTGTTATTGCTTGTGGTCACAAATGGAGCTTTTGGGAGGTGGCTGGATTCAGGGTGTGTGCTGCGTGTGCTGCTGAGATCCAGAATGGGATGATGCCGGGATTGATGCTAGGATTAAGGCTGCCCCACCCTGGGCGTGAGTGTTACCTTCCTAAAGGCAAGTAGCCAGGACAGGAGATAACAGACAGAAAGAGCGTAGCTGCTTGTCACCTGTCACTTGTGCTTGCTGCCTTGCTTTCTGCCTTC
Source organism: Dolichotis patagonum (assembly GCA_004027295.1). NCBI lineage: Eukaryota > Metazoa > Chordata > Mammalia > Rodentia > Caviidae > Dolichotis > Dolichotis patagonum. The sequence goes on from PVJX010010129.1 coordinate 14,269, forward strand.
TGTGCTCCTCTGAGATGCCACTCTGCCTTGGAGCCAGCAGATTATGGATTGAAACCTCTACAAACTATGAGCCAAATAAACTTTTCCTCCTTTAACTTTAGATGCCAGGCGTTTAGTCCCAGCAACAAGAAAAATAACTGAGACACCCTCCTTCTCAGTTTTTTCCTCCTACTCTTTCTCCTCCGACTTTGTTTTTTACTTCTTCCTTGTATTTCTCTTCCTTCTCTCTTGGCCAAGCACTGAAACTCAGCCCAGTTCCTCTCTCCTCCTCCCCCTCCTTCTCTGCCTTCCCCTGGGCTCCAGGGTGAGATCTCAGGCACTGCTGCAGTGATAGTGATGCTAAAGTTGCTACTGTTCGGCCAACCAGGACTTCCAGCTCCCCTTTCACTCTTATCTCTTCAGCTCCCTTGGGAGCTTAGGAGGTCATGTGGCACAAGAGCCTCAAGTTCTACTGACAAAGACAAGCAATGGTAGAGAAAGGCTGGAGGGCTTGGGGAGAGATGCAAAAGGTAACAAAGCCTAAAGAGGCACAAGGATGGAGAATAGAGAAGAGACTAGAAAGAAGGGACTCCAGAGTATGCCTTAGGTATGTGTTCTGAAAGGTGATTAGTACTAAAAGAAAACAGCTATGTTTGCCACCCTCCTCCTTATTTGGGTATAGAAGACTACAGGGGCACCCCTCCTGGAATGCAGAACAGTTGCTGCAACACTGGTTAAGTTGAGGCCTATTTCCATACACTGATGTGCACAGAGCTGGCCACGGTATTTCCTTCTCTCTTCAACTGGCTCTAAGCATTGCAGATAAGGCCAGCCGAGGTCCTGGTGTGCAATCCCTAAAGCCAGCAGACAGTCTCCTGTCTCCTCGCACAGTGCTCTCTATAAAAGATGAGAGCAGTGGGATGGCAGAGCCATCAGCTCCGGGAATGTCAGCTGGGTAGGAGCTCAAAGTAAGAGGCCATGAGTGCCCAGGGCACAGAAGTTTACATACCAAAAACTGAAGTGACAGCCTCCTAAATTTTTTCTCATGCTAGCCCAACCAAGTTACGCAGACTAATCTGTCTGCCGATCTCCTTGCATATTGCAAAGATGCTTTTCTCCCCACGCGGCTAGCTTCCTCAGTGTCACTCCTCCTCGAGCACCCCCGTCTTCACAAGATAATAAGTTCTGGAAGAAGTCTTGGATCACAGCCTTTGTCCACTCATCCTCACTTGGATTGGGCTTAGGACCCCTTGGCTGCCTATAATCTGTCTTGGTGTCTTTACTCTCGATGTGGGTTGCATTGGAGGTGGTAGATTGGAATTAACTTGCCGGGATTCCAATAACCTCTCAGTGGGATTACAAATATAACTTTTTGGACTGTGACAAGGACTGGAAAAGGGATTACAATACTTGGATTACAATATTTGAGATTGATATTACAATACTTGGGTGTGTTTCTTTTCTTTTTTTTTTTTTTTTTTTGGTACCGGGGATCAAACTCACAACCTCACCCTTGCCAGGCAGGCGCTTAAGCCACTGAGCTAAATCCCCGGCCCCTTGGGTGTGTTTCATTAGCCCCTGGGAGACAGGTAGAGGACATGCTGGGGAGCCCTTCCGGCCACAGAAAGACATTAAAAAACAGTTACACTTTATTATTATTATTATTAATTGATAACAGTAGACCTGTTTCCAAGTTCGCTCTGCATTTCTGTCACTGGTTAACTTCTTTGCACACACAATCTCTCCCTGCCACACACTGGGCAGAGTGGGAAACTGAGGTCTGTGCTCTCCACTCATCTGCCGTATGATTTGGGGTGGGAAAGGCTAAATGAGGTCTTTGGGAGCAACATGTAACTTGCTCTGCTCTGTGTAAACTGTGCAGCTCATTAAGGATCCGAAGAGCTTGCTCACTGACCTCATTAATTTATAGACTCCTTGGGGAGACAAGAAGCAGACATGAAAATTCAAGGGCTGATTAGCCATTCAAGAACACAAGAGGTGCCAGGAGCTGGCATGACTAAGTGCCAGGTTAATGGCAGAAACACAGGAGCCATAGGATCCTAGCAAAATGTATTCATCAATTGCAGGAATCACCAAAAGTCAGGCAAGTTACATCTAATACACTTGGAAATAAGCAAGTGTCACCGGTAGCCCCTGCTTAGAACAGCAGTAACAAATTCTAAATCTCTTCAGGTCAAATGTAACTCACTACTCTTTTATAAATTCACTGTTTCTTCAAATAGGATTATCTGTTTTTCTCTAGAAGCAATCACAAGGCCTAAGAAGATTTGCAGCGATGGAAAGGACTTTTTTCCCTACCCTGTAATGAACAGATTAAAAGCTTAATCCTGAGGTCTGTCTCTGTGTCTGAGAATAATTGCAGTGTGAGTCATAGCAAGGGTTTTAAAAAGTGTACATCCACTCAAGAGCTGCAAGGTGGGGGAGGGGAGGCACTAAAGTTTTGAAAAATGGTGAAAGCAATGACACTCATCGAGAGGTGCTAGGAAGACACCAGTTTCACTCCAAGACCCCCGAGGACCAGATGATTTGCAGCAACTTGCACAAAGCCATCTGCTACCAGCTGCCCAGGGGCTGATGTCTCCGACACTAGCTTGGTGAAGCCCCTCCTGAGCCTCTGGGCCCACCAGTGCCAGGCTCAATCTGCAGGCTGGCAATTCGTCAAGGAGCAAAGGTCATGGCTCAGGCAACACTGATTTGGGGGGCACAGTGCTTAAAAGAATAACGTAAACCTTTATTGGAGCTTACAAAGTTAAAGACTTGAATGAGGCCTCTCTGGATGTCACAAGGGTAAACCATGCTCTGATGGATTGAGGTTCAGTGTGAGGCAAACTGCAGCCGATGAGATTGAGGACAAGGAGCAAAGCGTCCCCTTCATGGCTCCCTTTGCGTATGGATGCACGGCCAGTAGATGGCTTGTGGCTTGGTCTTCAGCCGGTATTTAACTCACCTGTCCCACTCAGGCACATGCAGCATCTTCCGCAGAGGCAGCCTGTTCTCAGTGGTTAGGAACATGGGCGCCAGAACCAGCCTGTCTGAGTTGGAATCCCAGTTGTAGCTCCCAGTTGTGGCCTTGGATTATTTTCTTAGTCTCCCTATATCTCAGTTTTCTCATCTGCAAAGTGATGATCAAAGTACCTCTGGAGGCTTAGTTGTCTTAGTCGCTTTTCTTGTTGCTGAGACGCAATATCTGACACTTCTGGAAGGAGAGGTTTGTTTGGCTCACAGTCTGTAGAGGTTTCCATTCATAGTCGGCTACCTCCAAGGTACCTCCAAGGTACCACAGTGACCTGGCAGAGGGGCCTGCAGGAGGAAAGCTGTCCACCGCACGGTGAAGCGGAAGCAGAGAGGGAGGGGAGGAGCCAGGGAGGGAGAAAAAGCCAAGCCACGCCTCCAGTGGGCCTCTCACAGGAAGTCGGCTATAGGCCCCATAAACCAACCACCTTCCAAAAGTTCTACCTATGAGCACATGAGGCTTTTGAGGGTCATCCAGATGTTAACATAACAGTTATGGTGCTGACATGAGTTAAAATTCATAACGTGTTACCACCATGAGTGCCTAATACATTCTAAGGGCTCAACTAATATTAGTCAGTAGGAATGCTGGGTACCATAAGGAACTCTGGAGCAGGTAAATCTGTACAGAACTTTCACCCAGCCAGATGTTCAAATAAGAACGTGGGCTTTGAGTTGCTTCTTTGTTATTTCATAACTCGGTGAGGGTGACTCCCCTGGAGGTGGCTCCTAGAAGAAGGGTTAGGAAGCTTGTGGGAGACGCCCAGCCAGCGATCTTTCCTGCATGTTCACCCGGCTCAGCAAATGAGCCCTGAGGACCCATCAAGTCACAGCATAGCTGGATGGGCAGGGGTTTATGGAGGCCACCTCCAAGCTGCTGGGCAGCGATGGAGAAGCCAACATTCACCAGCCCGGTGCCAGGCACTGTGCGAGGTGTTCCCTCGGATGCCTGCGCTTGTGGTAGGGAGAAAATTGAGAGCAGATAATTTGGCCAAGTCCACACAAGCAGTGGGAGAGCAATCAGCAGTCCCAGTACCAGCTCTCCTCTGGTCGTCTTTGCACGCTGTTCACAAGCACCTCGGTGGGGACGGAGGTGGCGGCCTTCCCCACGCCCTCGACACCTCTCAACCACTGAGCAGCATGCTCAGGTGGGCACTATAAAGTCAGAGAAAGTAATAACAGCTGTGGTGACCCCTCGAGCGTTTACTCTGGCTAGAGCTCAGCCGAGCACTTTATATAATAATATCATCATCACGGAGTCTTCCCAGCATGGTAAACCATATTTTACCAATGCAGCAACTGAGCCTCAGGAGGTTGGGGCATTTGCTCAGAGTTGCTCATCTTGAAAGTGACAGGGTGCCTGGGGACATAGCTCAGTGGTAGAGTGAGTGCTTGGAGTGCACTAGGCCCTAGGTTCAGTCCATGCTACTAAAGGGAGGGAAGGGGGAGGGGGAGGGGAGAGGGGAAGGAGAAGGGAGGGGAGAGGAGAAGGGCGGGGAGGAGAAGAAGAAGGGAAAGAGGGGTAGGAAGGGGAAGGGGAGGGGGAGGGGAGTGGGGGAAGTTCCAAGATGGTGACACGAGGGGAGGTAGAAATGATCAGCATCTGAAAGATAACCTGAGAGGGTGGTAGGGAGAAAACAATGAGAGAAACAGAGAGAGAGAGAGAGAGAAACAGACGAAGAGTCTATAATACTATAGCCTGATCTAGAAAGTAACATGCTGGAATATTTGTTGCATTTTCCCCATGCTAACCACCCTGGCACCGTGTGGGAAGGCGGACGTGAGTGTGTGGGTGCCAGCGCGGCTCCCTGGAGACGTCTTAGCTGCGGGGAACACAAAGAGCATTTACCTAAAGCCTAAATCGAGCATCATATTCCAAGGTGTAACAGGACCAGTGAAAGAAGACAGGGATGCCTGCCTAGTGGCTATTGCCAGCTCTTGGAGGCTTCTGTTGGCTGAGTGTGGGGTTGGCTGTGCACAGTCCCAACTACTCAGGAGACTGAGGCGGGAGGATCTCGGGTTTGAGGTCATCCTGGGAAACTCAACAAGACCCTTTTTCAAAATAAAATTAAGTTACATTAAAAGGGAGTTAAAATGTAGCTCAGTATCAGAGTGCTTGCCTAGAATGCAGAGGCCCTGGGTTCAATCCCCAGTGCCTTAAAAAAGCTCTTCCCTCTTAGAGGCCTGCTCATGGTCTCCACACTGTGTTACAATTTAGATCTAAATATGATGATTTCTGGTGAAATTGAAAAATTTTTTAATACAACAAATATTCCAGCATGTTACTTTCTAGACCAGGCTATAAATCATGGATGGGTTGGCAGTTTCCCTTCTCCCTACTTTCCTACCATGTCCTTTTTCTGCCTTGGAGCCAACCCACCACAGATTGAATCTCTGAGAACCGTGAAATAAACCTCTCCTCCTTTAAATCATGGGTTTCAGGTATTTTGTCCCAGCAATGGGAAAGTGGCTAACACACATCCTCTGACCCTTACCTGTTCTTCAATTTAAATCCTGGGCAGAAGGGACAGATAATGCTACAGGAAACTCTGGAGAGCTAGCCTTTTTTTTTGGTGCCGGGATCGAAAGTGACCTCATGCTTGCTGTGCAGGTGCTTATATGGATGAGCTGCATCCCTGGCCCCCAGGCTGTTTTAACGAGAGGGCTGAGTATGAAAGGAAAATGCTGAGGATCTGTAAACCACTGTGTCATCAACATACAGCACCCTGGAAAAGACAAAAATCACAACGATTTAGTTGAACAATTTTAACTTGCTTTATTTTCAATTCTAGAATCAGGCAACTTTTCATTCTATGAAATAGAATAAGTGTCCTATTGTCCTGAGCAGCAGAGGTTGAGTTTATAGATAAAAGCTGAAGAAAGGAGATACCAAAGAACAAAAGGCAGATTGTCCATGTCGACATGACTTTTCTTCTAAGCTGGAAAACAGCAGGGAGGGAACATGGGGCTCTTCAGGTTACTCCTTTTGTGCAAGGATTATGCAGAGGGAGCTTCATCATTCTCATCTACACAGCCAGGTCGGTTTGGGGAATTTTCCTGTTCTCACTCTAATCCTGATTTCTCAGGAGGCCAGATATGCAGCTTAGTTTTGGCTTGATGATGTGGAACTTTGGTGCCAGCGACTCCACTGCGACTGTTAGGAGGGTCTGTAGGACCCGCTGCAGGCGCTTAGTTGAAAACTAAGCTGGTGGAGCCGGGGATTTAGCTCAGTGGCTTAAGCACCTGCCTGGTAAGCGTAAGGTCATGAGTTCCCCCGGTACCAAAAAAAAAAAAAAAAAAAAGAAAACTAAGCTCGCTGTAATTGTCATTTAACAATAAGGGCTCACTCCCTGTGGAGGCCCTAGAGGAGGAGAGGACCTCTTTTCTTTTCTTCCTTTGCTTTTTTTTTCTTTCTTTTTTTTGATTGTGGTAAAAGACACAAACCTATAATCTACAGCTTTAACCATTTCTAAGTGTGCAGTTCAGAGGCATCGAGCCCATTCCCTCGATGGGGCGAACATCAGCAGCATTTCTATGAGCTTCCTTTTTCCCAAGTGCAACTCTGTACTCATTAGAAAATACCTCCCTGTGCCTCCGCCCTCTGGCAACTCCAAGTTGACTTTCTGTCTCTACAAATTTGACTGCTTTAAGTTAATTACCTAAGAGGAATCATATGGTATTTGTCTTTCAAGGCCTGGCTTACTTCCCTTAGCATTAGAGTCATCTGTGTTGTGGCGTATATCAGAATTGCCTTCCTTTTCAAGGCTGAATAATAGTCTGCTGCATGTATATATACATTTTTTCACCCATTCCTCTGTTAACAGACGCTTGAGTTGCTTGCACCTCAGGCTGCTGCAAATAGTACTGCCATGGTCATGGGTGTACGAAGAGCTCTCTGGGGCCCTCCTTTCCATTCTTTTGAGTATCCACCCAAAAGCAAGGGTGCTGGATTGTAGGGGAGAATCTGCCTGCCTGCCTTTGTCATATTTTAGAGCTGTACTCTTTGCCTTCCTTCGTTCACGGTCTCTTGCATCATCTGCTAAGCCAGAATCATAACATCTTGTTTTGCTGGTCATGTTGCCTCTCTTTGTGTCTCAAATTTCCCTGTGATTCCCTCTCATAAGGGCACATGGGGAGCTGTAAGTACAGCTCAGTGGTAGAACACTGGCCCATGAGGCCCTGAGTTCAGTCTCAGGTGGGAAGGAGGAAGGGAAGGACAGAATGAGAGCGGGTGGGGTGGGGGAGGGAAGAGAGAGAAAGAGAAAGAGGCAGGCAGGCAGACAGACTGACCAAGAGAGAGACACTACAACTTGTGATTACATTTAGGCCTCGTTGTATAATCTCCCCATCCCAGAATGCTTAATGTCATCCCAGGTGGCAAATTTCTTTGCCAAAGGAGATGACATTCACAGGTTCCAGGGATTAGGACCTGGGTAACTTCGGGAGTTATGCAGCCCCACACAAGGCAACAGAAAAGAGTAAAAGGAATACAGAAACATCATGAGGAGAAAGGCCTGTGCAATCTCATTGTCCCTAGAGATCATCACAGGAAATAATTTGGGCTATATTATTTTCAGGATTTCTTTCCATGCACATGCTAGCAAATGTATTTCTTTTATTTCCTTACCTTTAAAAAAATCAAAAATGGTACAACATCCTCGACAGAGCAGCAACTTGTCTCTTTCATTTAACAATGTATCTTCGCAGCAAGCTCTTTAAGAGTGAAAGGATTTACTTTCATGCTTCTGTGTTCTTTGATGTAAAAATAGCAACTTTTCAGTAAAGCAAATGACTTTTAGAAAACTTCCACTTGAAATAATCTTCCAGAAATGTCAATGTTAACTCTAATTCATAACAGGAAAGAGAGCTTTGGAACCAAAATAAGGATAGAGATACCAGGGCTAAACCAGAGGAAGGGGCATACAACTACACATGACCAGAGATCGTCACCAGAGTTGTACATGTGTGCCTGCCTTAAGGGTGGCAGGTTAATCCGCCAATGGGATGAGCTTAAATTCAACAATCTGTGTTGGGGGTAGAGACTGGGGTTGGAATCCTGGCTGTGTCATCAACTAGATGCATGACCTTAGGCAGCTGTGCCCCACCTATGGACCTCAGTGCTCTCATCTTTGAAGGAAAAAGACTGGACCGGAAGTTCTACTCCTTATGATCATCCATTGTGTAACTTAGAAAGAGCAGCATTTTGCCAGGCTGGAGACTCAGTTTTGAACCTCAGATCTTTCACTAACTTGTGCATAACCTTGAGCAAGGCAGCTCCGTCAAGCCTCAGTTTTATATATATGTAAAATGAGCAGGCTGGATGAGAGTGTTCTTCAAGATCTTTTCTAACTCTCACATTCTCGGGCAGTACATCTCAAACTTTAAAGTGCCTAGAATCCTTTGTGGCGCTTGTTAAAATGCAGGTTGATCCAGCGAGGCTGGAGTAGACTTTGATATTCTCACTTCCCAGGTGAGGTTCCACATTTTGAGTAAGGAGATCCTTGGAAAGCTCGTTAAAGACTAGGAAACCGAGCAGAGAGATTCCTGTGTATCCCTTGGACGGAGTACAGGTTTCAACTCATGGGAGTGCACACCGTGTCGTTGACCTGTGCATCTCTGTAAGAAGAGAAGCACCAGTCTAACAGCAATGGGACAAACTGCCTGGCAGAAGTACCGCTGATTTCAGACCTGTAGAAAAAAGCGACTCCCAAACACTGTTCTTTCTTGTCCTATGGGATTATCAACCATTTTGCACAATTAGTATATTCATTGCAGTATTCCTGATTGCTCTTCAATCCTGATACATGTTCTTCAAATTCTCCTTTAAACAGGATTAATTTACCTTTTAAAAAGTTGACTTTGTCATTGGTTTGTAATTCACTGATCATTACAAGCAGGAATGGCTTGCAGGGTGAGGGACATAGAAAGTCTAGGAAAGTCCTTGCTGTTGTGTGTGTGGGGGAGGGGGGGAGATGCATTTTGCTTTCCCAACTGCCTGCCTGCTGCTTGGGTGAGAAAAGCACTTTGCCTGTACAGTACCTTGGTGCTGGCCAGGTAATTCCCTTCCAAGGATAGAGATCACAGAACATGGCGAAGACACCTCATCCATCCCTTGGTACCCTAGAGAGCCAGAGGTCAAGGCACCCGCCCAAGCCCAGAGGGCGGTTGCTGTCCTGGGACTGGAACCCGCGGGCTCCAAGCACCAGGCACCTGCTGCAGCTGTAATAACCCCGAGACATTTCTCAGGTACCACCTTAAAGGAAGACGCGTGGCAAAAGCGCTGGCTGAAGCGCAGATTCCCCGGCAGGGGTCAGAGCCCGCGCTCCGTCGCTCCTCCCCTCCCGCATCGCCCCGCCCCCGCCTGTCCGTGTCTGCGGCGCCGCTCTCAATAAAGTTGTTGTTCTGCCAACATGGCGGCGCCCATGGATCCTGGTCGGGCCGTGTACGCGTAAAGGTTTGGGGAATGAGACGTAGAGGAGCTGCAGGCCAGAGCCTGTGAGCAGGTAAACCCCTGCCAGAGCTCAGCTGGTCGAGAGAAGAGGGCAGACTGATCCCTCTCCGGGTCAGGAAGACCCAATTTGCTGGGGGCAGAAAGGAAGGTGCGGGCAGGGAGAGAGGGTCCTGGAACCGTGCGCGTTGAGCTCTGAAAGTCTGAGAACCTTAAGCCTCAGGCCCTTCCGCTCGCTCTGGACCCTTTCCCAGAAACTCGCCTATCCTCATGCGATTTTTCACCTCGCTTTCCCGCTGCTCGCCGCTCCGGTGCCCAGTTCATCCATACTTGGCTGCTCTTCGGGCTCGGGGTTTGGGCCCCATCCGAGGTCATCGGTGGCGTCTTTGGAGCTCCAGGTCATTACCACAGCACGTTATGGCCTGAAGATCCCCGGAAACCATCTGGGTCCTACTGCATTATGTGGCACAGAGAGATGAGTTTCTAGACAGGAAATAGGCTGCCTGAGGTCACACAGGCAATTAGTAACTGCATAACACAAAATGTATATTTTAAAAACATGATTTCTTTAAGACAGATTTCCCCTGGTACATTCTTGCTCTTTATCTTGGGTGTACACAAATGCCTACATGTGCTTGTCTCCTGGGTTCTGTTTCTTTGTCTTTTACTCTGCTAAGTTTCTCTGTACATGGTCACCATTTTGGGTCCAGTTCTTATGTCCTCTTTATTTCCAAAAACCTTAACTGAAGACCCCAAGTATGGTCGAGGTCAGTGCTGACTGAAGTGGGGCGGAGGTGCTGGGGGTTTACTCGGTGGAAAAAAGTGAAGGAAGAGACTAGGTTGCCAGCAAGTTAAGGAACTGGGTGAGCCCGAGCTAAGGCATTAAAGGACCAAGTTGATCATAAATCTGACAGGAGCCACATTCCTTTTATTACAATCCTCAAATACATGGCTGCTCTGTGACCTCCGGAAGAGGAAGTGCTCATTAGAGCTTTGAAGGTGGGGTACTTGGAGTGGTCTAGAATGGGGCCTGGGAAGTAAAGATAGGGAATAGTGCTGACAGCCAGAAAGTTCTGTAAAAATCTCAGCCTTGGGTACAAACTGCTGGTTCCAGAGGAGTCTTCATGGCCAATAAACACCTGAAGTTATTTAGTGATTGACTGATTGATTGCAGTGCTAGGGATGGAATCCAGGGCCTCAAGTATGTTAGGTAGCATTTTCTCTACCTCTGAACTGCATCTCCACCAAGACTTAGAATAGTCTGTGCTTCTTTCTTTTGTTTTGTTTTTGGTGCTGGGTGTTGAACCCATGCTCTGTCACTGATCTATCACCCTAGTCCTTGGACTTTTCTTAAAAGATCTTGACAAATATTCCAGACTGCTCGGAGAAAGGGGATATCAATTAACTTTCCCTTAGCAGTCTGCAAAAATGCATTTCTTTTCATTTAAACAAGTTTTTGCCATGTTTCTTTGATTAGTTTTAAAGTTGATCTTTTTCACATATTTAACCCTTTGTATCTCTTCTGTCCTATTTTCCCTCGCTCCCTGCCCCCTTTTAGTGGTGCTGGGGATTGAATCCAGCTCCTTGCTTATGCTGAGGAATCTCTCTACCATTGAGCTACACCCCCAGCCGCATCTTTGCTTATGTTGAACTTTGGGTTTTTAGTATTTCTCTTTTTGTATGTCTCTATGGAGTTGGATAACTTTTTGTTGTAGTTCTGACAAACATTTCAGCTCATTATTTGCTTATATTGACTGTAACGTTTTTGACATACAGATATTTTACTTTTTGAGGCTCAGGTTTATAAATATTTTCCTTTTGAATCTTTCCATTGTTTTTATACTCAGAATAGAACATCTTGTGCCTTGTCAAGTTTGTTCATACTTGTCTATGTTTTCATCTTATGATACTTTAAAAACCATTTTGTAATTTTCTGAAATTGGCCATAGTTTATGATTTGAGGTAAGGGCATAATCTGAAAATTTTCCCAATTGATTGAATAACCAATCAGTCAATTTTGGTCATTATGAACTTTATGTTCTTTTTTTTTCTCTTTGAGACAGGGTCTTGCTCTGTGATTTCAGGCTGAACTTGAACTCACTAGGTAGCCCAGGCTAGTGCTTGCTTCAGTAGCACATGTACTAAATTTGTAGCCCAGACTGGCCTCAGACTCCTGGTGATCCTCCTGCCTCAGCTTCCCAAGTGCTAGGATTACAGGCATGTACCAACACTCCCAGCATTAAATTCTTTTATACCCTAAGCGTTCCAGGATTATCAGTCCGTTAGTTTTTCAAAGGGGAGATTACTAGGGTGCCAGGTATTATAAAACTTACTGCAGTGGTGCAGACAGAGGTGTCATTGTGTGATGTGTCGTGTAAGTTATGAGACAGGACTAGGGTTTTAAGTGGAAGAATGACTGTCTTCACGTTGCCCAAATTGCTCTGTCCAGTCTTCAGTGTTTCACCCTCCCAGTGGCTAACCAGCATTGTAACCAAAAACTCGGCAGATTGTAGTTTGGGTCAGTTGATGTCTTTTATAAATTTTGTTTCTCGTTGTTTGTTTTTCTTTCAGCACGTACCCCAGAGCCCTCTTCTTATGTTCTTAAGCAGATGCTCTGTAAGAAAGGAATAACAGGGATCCATCCCTGTGCCTTCTCTTGGACATCCTTAGGCTTGCAAGAGAACCAAAAAGTTTCTTACTCCTAAAGATAGTTCTAATTATATGGAAACCTAAGTCCTAAAAATGAATGGAATTGCCTTCGTTGTACAAAGTGCATATATATTTGGTTGGTCTTACAGAATTGCTAATATTTAACTAGTTTTTTGTAGTTCACCGTAATACCTGTGGTTCACATCCACATATTTTAAAATAACCAGGCCCAACTGATATTGAGATGTTTTCCCATCTGACTCTTAATCCATCCCTGAAAAAGTAAAAGGTGTTAATTGCAGAGAGAATTGGTATGTCAAAAGATTTGGCAAGTGCTGGGCATGGTGGCTGGGCATTACAGGCCTGTAATCCCAGTACTGGGGAGGCTGAGGCAGGAGGATCACCATGAGTTTAAAGCCAGCCTGAACTACACAGCGAGACCCTGGCTCAAATAAATAAATAAACAAGTGAGTAGAAACAAAACTCAAAAAGCCCAAATTTGTCAGATTGGCTGGTAAATGCCAACACTGGTGACATCTCATGTGAATGTGATTTCTATTTTTATAGGCCTATAATGACCTTCTGGGCAACATTTGAGATCAGATATCTTTGTGAAACAGGCCAAGCCCTAGCAGATAATGGAAAACATTTGAGAGTCAGATTGGAATTGTCAACGGTTCACAGTGTCAAGTTTCTTTTTTTCTGTCCCTTTTTTTTTTTCTTCGAGACAGGTTCTCACTTGTAACCCAGGCTGACCTCAGTCCCCCGCAAGTACTGGATTATAAACTTGTGCCAGCACACCCGGCATCTGTTTCGTTTTTGAAAGATCTTTTTTCATCTTTTTTTTTTCACTATAGAGCTCTCCTGCACTATTACATAAGAAGGCAGGAGATTTAGGGAATTTAGTCATTTATCTTAAATATTTAATGAAATTTTATCTCAACACTTTCAACAGTGATAAAAAATGAGCTTTTTTTCAATGAAGTCATTTCTGGAATTCATCTGTGGATGAAACTAATGAAGCATTAAGTTGAATTTTGAATCGAATCTGGATATCTTGGTATGCCCTAATGTATGGGTTGTATTCCAAAAAATTATATAGCATTTTACTGCTACTTATTTATTTTGTTGACCCTGGGGATTGAATGTAGTGTGCTCTACCATTGAGGTACATTCCCAGCACTTTATTTTTTATTTTGAGACATAGTCTCACTAAGTTGCCTGTGATGGTCTTGAACTTGCAAACTTGCAATTCTCCTGCCTCAGCTTCCCAAGTGGCTGGGATTATGGATGTGTCACCTCACCTGGCTTGTTTCTGACTTGCTTCCCTACTAGTATGCACTTGCTATGAAAGAAGGGGCTTGCTTTCTCTCTTTCTTTCTCTCTCTCTCTCTCTCTCTCTCTCTCTCTCTCTCTCTCTCTCTTACCCCATAACTGGGGATTGAATTTGTGGCCTCCGACATGCCAGGCAAGGGCTCCACCACTGAGCTTCACCCCAGGCAGACGGAGTTCCCATCTACTGCTCCACCCTTTGTGCCCGGGACCCTGTGTGGACCTAATAGCAACCCTCAATACAAATTTGGTGAATGAATGCAGAGCTAAAGAAGAAGCAGCCAGCTGAATAGTGGCCATTTCCCGCCTTAGTCTGTTGGGTCTTTATAACCCTTGATCTGAACCGTCAAGCTCCTGCTATTGCCAACTCTGGATCTGCTGTGTTTCGATCCCTTCTGATGTCTGAGCCTCAGCTGCGCCAGGCTGTGTAGAGAGCTCTCCCAAGGCCCAGAGGGATTGCATGGGAAGCCCCCTGGAGGGACCGCAGTGGCCTAAAGGAAAGGGAGAAGGGCCTCCATTGCCCCCTTTCTTCCCACAGGGGTTTTGTATCTTTGGTGTCTGGGGACACGGGCTGCATGAACTTCTAAAGTATTCTTTTCAGGAAAGCACCCTCATCGGCAGCCGAGGAGAAAGCATGTGCCCGGAAGGGAGTGCTGGGCCGTGTTGACCGGAAGCCCAAGCCCTTGAGGGTCCCTGGCCTCGGCCTCCCCAGCGGGCCCCAGGAAGAAGCATGGGGTCTGCCTGGCCCAGGCTGGGCCTCCGAGCCTCGCTTCTGCCAAGGCAGCTAAATGGCAGCCCCGATGTCTTCGGGTGGAAGCGGAAAGTGATTCCACGATGGACCAGGACCATTTACAGTGCCACAGGCAAGTGGACGAAAGAGTACACGGTGCAGACGAGAAAGGCTGTTGAGAAATGGTGGCGTCAGCGGATAAAGGAACAGGTCTCTGAAATTTCAGAAACTGATGTGAGTATCGGGGGACTCAGGTCCTACTGCCTGGGTGTGAGTGAGTTAGGAAGAGTGTGACCCTAAACTGAGTTATTCTCTCTCTGCTTCAGGGATTTTTTTTTTGTTTTTTGTTTTTGTTTTGTTTTTCTTTTGAGACAGTCTCCTTGTGTGGTTCAAACTGGCCTTGGATTCACCATGTAGTCCAGGCTGGCCTTGAACTGGTGGTGATCCTTCTGCCTCAGCCTCCAAGGGCTGGGATTACAGGCGTGTGCCACCACGGCTAGCACTGTGCTATGGCTTTCTCCCCTACCCCGGGGGAGATGGTACTGGTGCCCACCTGCTTCTGGGGACCAGCATGTGGCAGACAGCAGCTCACCAGGCCTTCAGAGCAGCAGTGTTTACTGGGGGGAAGCTCACCTAAACACAGCACTGGCAGGTGTGGGGTGTGCATGTGGGGCGTGACGCTCCAGGGTGGCATCTGCCTCTCCCTCGGCGTGACCTTGGCTGTAGCCCTGTTGTACTGCGTCAGCACCCTGGCTTGAGTGTACCCACCTTTGTGCTGGTGTGACCTGAGGCTGGGGTCCCACCTTGCAGTGACAGCTAAATGGGTCCTGACGCCTGCCTGCTGGCCCAGAAGCACAAGCTCAGTACCGGGCCTGCACGAACAGTGCCAAGCGCTCGGCTGTCGCTGGTTTCCATGGTTTCTGCCTTTTCTGGGATCAGCCTCGCACACGCACACTCCGACTTCTCGATATTGGTCACAATGACAAATGGGAGGTGCAATTTGTGATATGAAATGGTAAACAGAATCAGAGCAGCACACTCACTAGAGGGTCTGACTCTTCCATTCTCGCCACCACCGTGACGGTGGGTTAGGAGGGGAGTCTGGAGCCAGGAGAGCATCATCTATAATGAGGAAACTGAAGTGATGACAGGAAATGTTTGTGCGCTGTATAATTTTACTTTGAAAACTTGACTTTCATCTGATTACAAGTGAAAAACTGCCGTGTCACCGTGACCAGAATAACATGCCTAGGTGTGCTTTGGAAATAGGCCCAGGGGAGTGGTTTCATGCTAAGCAGACGAGTAAAACACGCTTTGTCCCCCCCCCTTCAGTTTAGATTGTAACTCATGACTTCTAAACAGCCTGGAGCTTCAGTGTGTGGCTTTTGTGACATCTCGTTCACCTGGGGCATAGTTTTTAAAATGAAGTGGAGGGAGATGACTGTTTGAGTAGTGGTCGAGGGGTGGCAGTGTAAGTGATACTGAGGGCCCCCTGCAGGCCCCAAGTCAGGGTTTGGATTGGAAGGGCCAGCTGGGCAGAGCGCTCTGCGGTGGACTAAGCCCGGCTGTGACACTGCCGTGGCCCTGGAACCCGCCGTGCTCCAGGCCATGTAACCGCTGGGTTCTCAGGCTGCCCGCTGTTTATCTACAGGCTTGTTTTGAAATCAGATGAAGAAATATCACCGGACACATTTCACACGCTGAAGTGTTCCATAGATAAAAGACGGAAGCAGACTGGAACACGCAGAGTCCTTGTCCCAAACCAAGACCCTGGCAAGTGCAGTGGGCTCTGAAGTGCGTGCTGTCCTGCTTACTGCAGCACGAGGGGGCTTTGAGTCTACCCAGGAGAGAGGTCCCCCTCCCCGCCAACTGGGCTCAAACTCACGACCTTGATGCTGCTGAGCTAAATCCTCCGCCCAGGGTTATTTGTTTTTTCCCAATGGGTTTTTAGAAGTCAGATGTCTTGCCGTTGTCACTTTTTTTCTTCCCAGTGCTGGGTCTTGAACCATGCCAGCGCTCTGCTGCCGCTGAGCTCCATCCTCAGCCCTCTGACAGTTTTTATTCTGAGTCTGACTGACTTTTCCAAGCTGGCCTCAAGCTCATGGCAACTCTTCTGCTTCAGCCCCGAGTGTGGGATTACAGGCTCCACCTCCTGATTAGCTACAATCCTGGGCGTGTGCTGCTACACCTGGCCGCAATCAACATTTAAAAAAGACTCCCATTTAATGAGCATTTCACCCTGTGCCTTTCACTTGATTGTCTCTGTTAGTTCTGGAATTAATCCCGCTACTTCTGGCAGCAGGTAGCCACATCACCTCCAAGCCAGGCCCCTGGTTAGGGACCAGTGAGGGTTTAGACAGCCATCCCACACTGTCCTCAGGACCCTGGCTGGTCAGGAAGAACCCAAGGGGGACCTGCCTACCCTCTCTGGCTGGGTGGGTGCTGCATTGCCCAGAGAGCCCCATCCCACCATCACAGTGGTCCTTGTGGCTTTGAGAGGTGGGAGTCCCTCCCACCGGTCCCCTCTGCAGGCCATTGCTAGCTGACACAGGGTCTCTGCCCCCTCCCCAGTGTCCTCTAGGGTCAGGCAGGCTGGGGGTGCTGGCTGGAGTTGGGGCTGTGTGTAGGACCCAAGTAACTGGCTTCAGCCACCAGTGTTGGTGTCCGTTGCTGGTGGCCATGAAGACAGGCGCCCCTGGGGCCAGCCGTAAGGACAGGGGTTATTGTCCTTGTTTTGGTGGGAAGACAGCCAATCCTTGAGGGAGACTTAGGGATTTGGCAAGATGTCCAGCCAACGGTGGTAGAACCAGAATCTTTCTTTGCCTGGCTTTTGGCTGACAGTGCGGACAGCCCAAAAGGCCAGGAATTTGCCCACTGCCTCCGGCTGCTGGCAAAGCCACACCAGAGCAGGGGTCCTGCATACCCCGGGCTGTGGTGGCCCCGGGTCTTTGCCTCCCGGCATCAAACACAGCTTCAGAGAATAAGCCAGAAAGAGGCACAAGTGTTCTAAAGATGACAAAAATAATAGGACCCACGTAGCAAAGCCACCCTCTCCCCATCACTTACAATCTTCATTTCCCTTAAAGGCTTACAGTCTCACCCTTTTATGTAATTATGAAAATTTCTTTCAGTCACATTCTTGCTCAATTATAACATAAAGTCCCCATAATTTCTTCTCTCCTTTCCACCCCCACATGATGGAACTCATTTCATTGTCACAGAGGAAAGTGACTTAATTCACACAGAAAATTAAAAGGCAAGAGCAGGCTGTCAGCCGAATACATTTTCTGCAATAAACAAAAATGTTCATGAATATTAAAGACCCTTACTAGCAGTACTTTTCTATGTCTCTTTTATAAGCCTAGCTTTGGAGTTGGACTTGGGTAATATAGAACGACTCATTTGATTTTGCTATTTAATCTTCACCGAACAAACATACAAAAGGAGATGAGATGGAGGCAGCTGTAATATGGAAAGCGTTTGGGGCAAGACTGGCTGAATCAATAGAGTGTAGTAACGTAAACATTAGTATAATAGAAAAAGTGATTATAATGCAAGAAAAATGTTTCATGTAAAACCTTGAAGATGAAAAGCTAGAAATAACGTGTGTCAAACATTTTACTATTTGTCTAATGCCCAAAGAACTCTCCCAAGTGGTTTGTCCATATCCCTAAAATTCCCCAAGAAAAAACAATAGGCCCAACCCATTGCAGGAGAGGTAAGGTATTGATACTGCGGGTGATTTTTGTTAATTTTATTTTTGCACTCTGTGAAAGAATGAGCTGTCACACCTGCCTTATGGGCCTGTTCTCAAGCTGAGACTTCCTGTCCCTCTGTCCTTCTCTTGGGCACAGTTTGTTTTTCTTTATGGTGCTGGGTATGGACCTGAAGCTATGTCTCCAGCCCTCGCCTCCCTCCTGCACCCCTGTAGACTTCAGCATCCCAGGGCCTCTCCAGCACTCCGGAGGTCTTCCTAGGGGGTTGGAATTCATAATTTCTAACCAAGGGCATGGCCGATGTCCTGCCTGCCTCCCTGTTGATGTGAATCATTGTAGTCCTCACTCCCTTTGCATCAAAGACTTTGTAAGTTTGTGTGGCCTTCAGATCCCTTCTTTATTCTGTTTATCTCTCTCACCCCAATTGCATTACTTTTGGCCTTTTTTGGAAGATGGGCAGTACAGAGAAAAGTCCAACTCTATAGTTTTGTTTTGTTTTGTTTGGTACCACTTGATAGTGAATCTGCTAAAGATTTGTTTATCATCTTTGCTGAAAGAAGTCTTTGAACTTGGCCAGAGTCTGACTTTTGGTTCCTTCTACCCTCATTGAATTTGGCTCTGTTCACTTTATCAATCTTGCAAATACTTCTTTTTTGGGGGAGGGTGGAGAAAAACCCACTGTTGCACGCACATACACAAGAGAAGTGTTCTGAGTCTTCTGCTAGTGTGTGTTTTTATTACTTTGGGAGAAACAAAGCCTTCCAGCAGTCCCATAAAGCCCCAGAGAGAAAGTATGGACAGAGCAGCAGAACAGAAGGCAGAAATAAATCAAACAGTGCTAACTGCAGCTGGCTCCACTGTCAGTGACCAGCATCTGGCTCCACTGTCAGTGACCTACTGCCCTTCCTTTCTTCAGAGGACCTCTACATACATACGTGCACACACACACACACACACACACAACCTATGCATAGAAGAACTTTCATGGCCCAGTAAGGGAGCCTCCCTATTCTCTGGATAGGATTTGTGAACTTGGCTAGGGAAAATACTGTTTGGTAAAAAGTGCTCCCACAAAGGCTGACAAAGTTATCCAACATTTACTAAACTCCTTGTTATGGTTTATTTTTTATGTCCCCCAAAGCCTCATGCAGACATGGAGGCAGCTGAATCTAGCATTTGTGTTTTTTTTTTTTTTTTTATTGGTACCAGGGATTGAACTCATGACCTCGCACTTGCAAGGCAGGCACTTATGCTGCTGAGCTAAATCCCCAGCCCCATGTGACTGGTTTGTTGTCTAGTGCTAGGATTGGTAGTATGAGTGCTGTATCAGCCCAGGGGTGAGTAGCTGGCATACAGTATAAGGGAGGGAATGAGGTATGCCTTTCCCCTTTTTCCCTTTTTGGTCTTGTCACTTGCAGCCACCATACACAGCTGCCTCTTAGGCATGCCACCCTGCCTTGGAGTCAGCTGAGTATGGTATGAAACCTCCAAAAACTAAGCTAAATACACCTTTCCTTCCTTCATTTTGAACATTAGGGATTTTGTCTCAGCAACTAGAGAAAAGTATCCAACACAGAATTTAGTACCAGGAGTGGGGCCATTGCCATGACTGTACCTGACCAGGTGATTCAAGAGCCTTTGGGAATGACTTGTGGGAAGAGTTTGGAAAGATTTGGAGATGTCACTTGAAAGCATAGAGCTGGAACAGCTTAGCATATTCTGCATGGGCGATTCTGACCAGAGCTCAGAAGACCAGAAAACCAGTAAAGACCATGCTTAGAAGATTTGCATTGATTGTTGGACTCCACTCAATGTGTGTCATGGATTGGCAGAAAGTTTGTCTGTATTTTGCTCATGTCCAGAGATATTGCCTGAGACTGAGATTAAGAGCAGTGAACTAATCTGACAGAAGAAATTTCAAGGCAGTCAAATGTTGAGGTGGTAATGTGGCTGTTTTGGGGGACTTTTAGCCAGATTTATGTTGCAAATTAAGAGCAAAGAACCCAGCAGGATGATTTAAAACATTGTGAATTTGGCCAGAAAGGAAGCTCCAGTAAAGCTGTGGACTATAAAGGTAGAGCTGAGATCTCAACTGCTGAGAAGGATTAGAAGAATAGAAAAGATAGCCTGGAGGCATCCAGGGAAGTGGCAGCCTCAAAATTGCAAACATGAAAAACGTTTGGTTTGAGGAGAAAGCTGTAGAGCGCCGTGTTCCAGAATGGCAGTGGAGGCCACATGAGGTTCCAAAATGGCAGTGGCCACCCCAGGTGCCAGAATGGTGATGGCATACAGAATCTGTTCCTCACGATCATATTCAGAGTGCTCAATGATCCAGGCACTTGACCCCTACAGCCAAGAGAGACGAAAGCCTGGCTACTGCTCCAGCTGGCAGCAGACCTTCACATCATCCATGTGGCACTGGTTTTACGCACATACAGAATGCAAGAGTTCTGAGGTTAAAAGGGCTTTCACCCTGATTTCAGAAGGCCTGGGAGGCCAGGCAGTGTGCTCCTGAGAGGACAGTGTGTGAAGCTGTGAGGGTGAAGCCAAAGGTGCAGTGGAAACCAGAGCAGTTTGGAAAAGCCAGGAGTGTGGCTTTTCTAAAGAAACCTATAAGGACAGAGCAAAGCCAGCCCAAGAGAGAAGCAGTGGGAGCTACAACCACCGGAAGTGCCATGGGGGTGGAGTCACTCAAGCCTTTTCAGATGCTGAATATGGAACTCCAGGACTTAATGTTTGTCTTGCTGGATTTTGGACTTCCTTTGGTCCTATTCCTCCTGTTTGTACCCACTTGAAATGAAAATTTTATCTTGTGCCATTGTATGCTGGAAGTGTTTAACTTTGTTTTTATTTGTACAGGGTGTTACAGCTAAGAGTGTGCCTTAGATCTCAGAGGCAACTTGAGACTTGAACTTTTCAGCGGTGCTGAAACTCTTAGGACTTTGGCAATTCTTGGAGATGCACTAAATGTCTTTTGCATAAAGGATGTGCATGAGTCTTTTGGGGGGCCAGGGATGGAATATTATGATTTGTGCTTAAATGTGCCCCCAAAGCCTCATGCAGTCATGGAGTCTGCTGAGTCTAACGGTTGTGATTGGTTCGTTGTCTCATGCTGGGCTTGGTGGTGTGAGTGCTGCACCCACCCAGGCAGGTGCTGTGCCACTGAGCTACACCCCGGGCGCTGAAAAGGAAGCTTTTAAAATGTTACTTGATACCTTGAGTAAAGTTCAGGAACACTAGTACACACAGAGTTCCTAGAACACATTTGATAAAGACCCACTGTCATTCTTTCCTAGAAATCAAAGCCCAAATTTTACCTGCTCTCCATGTTCCCCTATCCCTCGGGCAAGCTGCACATGGGCCACGTGCGTGTCTACACCATCAGCGACACCATCGCTCGGTTCCAGAAGATGAGAGGGATGCAGGTAAGGAAGGCGCCTGCGGCCCCGCTCGGGATGGGACTATCCCAGCATGTTTTCAGGACAAATGAAGAAAGCCAGCTTCAGTTCAGATGAGAATGGCTCCGAGGATGGGTGTGAGATGCTGGAGGGCGTCAGAATGGAGCACCTAGATTAGTGCACGTGTCCCTGTGTGGTGTTAGCTGGGGATGGGGGTGGAGATGGGAAGTGGGGACAACATTCCTCTCTTCCAGGAGGAGCTTATCCATCAGTCAGTACAGTCGTCAGTACAGTCATTGTGCAGGGCACAAAGCCAAGTGTGCAGAGATGGTTCAATGCCCACCTCCATGACATACCCGAGCTGACTAGCATGCAGAGAGAAGAGCTGCACTTTGGTCACAGTTTCGGGGCTCTCAGTCCATGGTCAGGTGGACCATTGCTCGTCGGCCTCTGGCGGGGCTCCAGGTGGCACTGGCAGGGAGCACATGGGAGCAGAGCTGCTGTCCTCAGGCCAGGAGGGGAAGGGAAGTGGCCAGGGACCTGCTGTCCCCTTCAAGGGCAGAGACCTAAAGCCGCCCCAGCGGGTGCCCCCTTAAACAGCCACCACTCTGGAACCAAGCCTGTTAACACAGGTGACGTTTCAATCCCAGCTGTGGAGCGCTGGTGACAGAGACTTTGACCTCCTGGCAGGTGAATTCCATGTCCCTGCTGAACAAGAATCATGGGGAATGTAAAATTTTATAAGAAAAACTATTTTTGGAGAAACAGCCCTGGTGGGCTGGGAAAGGCTTTGCTAAAGAGGAATCGTGTGACAGGGAAGTGCAAGTGACACTCACCAGGGAATTGGACAGAGAGCCCTTCCTGAAAAAAAGAATTTTTTTCAGAAAGATAAGTGTACCTTTTATCATAATTGGTTTGGAATTTTTGCTGAACGGATTACTGGCAGCACGCAGGATTCTTTGGAAGGAGGTCGAGTTGTCTCTGTCTCTGTCACTTGAATAGTTAATACATTCCCGGGCCAGACCCAGAGACTGGCACCCTGCTTCACAGTCAGAGAGGGATGCTGCCTTGGGTTCTGTCACATGTTCTTTCCCCCAGACATTGTTATTTCTGCAGTATTTTTTTTTTTGAGGGTTGTTTGTTTGTTTGTTTGTTTTTGTTTTTGATGTGGGGTCCCACTTTGTAATACAGTGCAGCATGGCCTATGTAGTCAAGGCTTGCATTGAACTCACAGCAATCCTTGTGCCTCAGCCTCCCAAGTGCTGGGTTTGTAGGCATAAGCCATTTCTGCTGTATTTATTAGAAAGAGGCCAGACGGAATGAATTGGCTCTTTAAGTAAAGTGGGATTTTTTTTCCTTTCCCTCTTATTTTTGGTATCACACAGGGCCTTTCACATGCCAAGAAAGTGCTCTATTCCTTAACCATGATTCTTCAGCTAGATTGTTTGATAGCAGTAGGAGCTGGGTGGAACGGGACTCAGAACTTTTGGAAGTCTGTCGGAATGAATTGTTCCAGAGGATGCTTGGGGTGCAGCCCCAGGGGAGTGGGGGGCTGGGCCCTTGCAAGCAGCTGATGCCCTCGGACACGGGCTGAAGCCCAAGCGTGGGCTGGAGCAGAGAACTGGGCTGTAGCTCAGTGTTTGAGCGCTGGCCTGGGGAGGAAGAGAGGGAGGATGAGAGGGAAGAGGAGGAGGATAACAGTAATCCCTCCCTCCTGGTCCTGTGGCAAGGGTTAGTGCGACACAGGGATCTCTTACTAACCATAGCTGTAATCATAATTTACACTGATAGGATTTTCCCCCACGCTGCTCAGGACAGTGTTCCAGCCCTGCCCCGTCCACCTGGAGCCTGCACAAGGCTGTCCAGGGGCAGCAGAACCCAGCCTCGCTCGCCCTCTGCTGTGTCCTTGGGCACCGCCCGGGCTCCTTTGGTCCTGGTGACAGCAGGCAGCAGGGCGGTCCCTTTTGTTCCTCACCTTACTGGCTCTGTTCAACATGGCGATCTGTCTTTGGGGTGACTGTGAGGTGCAGGTCTGACTGATCTTCCTAGTTCATGACAGATG
Source organism: Dolichotis patagonum (assembly GCA_004027295.1). Classification (NCBI taxonomy): domain Eukaryota; kingdom Metazoa; phylum Chordata; class Mammalia; order Rodentia; family Caviidae; genus Dolichotis; species Dolichotis patagonum. The sequence goes on from PVJX010010129.1 coordinate 37,616, forward strand.
TTCAGATTCCGAGTAGAAGCGGCACACCTGGGGACAGCTCGTCTGGCTGTTGGGACTGACAAGGGAAGGAGAGAGGAATCTCGGCTCTTTTTGGGCATTTTTAAGCCTGGCCCGGCCCCGAGGGTGGACAGAGCCCTGGATCTGCCACTGCCAGGTGACAGCGTTCAGTGTTCAGTGGGTGAATGGCCTGGGCCCAGCTTTGTCCTACGCCTGGGGCCTTCTGCTCGGTTAAACGGAAGTGTCAGGGTCCAGAGCGGCAGGCAGGCAGGGGCTCAAGGGAGGTGCGACCAGCCTGGCCTTTCCCTGGGACCCTGGGTGGCTGTTCCCGAGTGCAGAGTCAGATTCTCGGGCATGTAAGTGAGTGAGCAGCCAGGCCACTTCCACAGCTGTCCTCTCCATGAGACCCGGCAATGGGCGGCACCGCACCGCCCTCCCTCCGGAGGGCGCTCTGCACTGTACTCTTGCATCCTGGCTTCTTCCTGATTTCCTCCACAACTTTTGTTTTTTTTCTTTCCATTCCATCTTTGCATTTGTTTATTTGAGACAGGGTCTCACTCTGTGACTCAGGCTGGCCTTGCATTTACTATGTAGCACAAACTGGCCATGAACATGCAGGGATCCTCCTCCTGCCTCATCCTCCTGAGTGCTAGGCTTACAGGCGTGGGCCGTCATGCTATACCATTATTGCATACTCTTTATCCGGTTAAGAAACTTCTTTTTTCCTGACATGCTGAGAATTTTATCATGAGTGGGTGATTTTATTTTGTCAAATGTTTTTTCTGTATCTATTGAGATGGCACATGATTTTCCCCCTTTAATCTGTTAAGATGATATTTTGTGTTGTTGTTGTTGTTTTTAACTATTAAAGCAACTTTGTATTCCTGGGGCAACTTTGTATCCCATCTTTTCATGATTAAAGAAGTATACATCGCTGTATTCAATGTGTCAGTCCCCCGTGTGCCCGAGAGCTACTGATCTGTCACCTTCCTTTCTTGTAATATCTGTTTTGGGGACTAGGGTTATTCTGGCTGCATAAAACAAGCTGAAAGGCATTTTCTCCTTCCCATGTTTGAACAGTGGTGTGTTTTATTGTTATTATTTCCTTCCTTAAGTGTTTGGTGACATTCATCGGTAGTGGTTTAGGTACCCGTAGTTTTCTTAGGGTAGAGTTTTAAAATCGCCATTCTGTTTCCCTCATGAATGTGCAGTTACTTCCTCCATTTGTTTCTGTGTCTGTTGTCTTTGTTTATTTTGTAGTACCAGGGCTTGAACCTATGGCCTCACTGAGCTACATCCCTAGCCCCGTTTATTTTTTATTTTGAGACAGGGTCTAAATTTCTAAGTTGCCAAGGCAGAGCTCAAAGTTGCAATCCTCCTGCCTCATCCTCCCAGTGCTGGGATAGCAGGTGTGCACCACCACACCCTGCTTCTGTGTCCACCGTAAGAGGTGTTTCTCAAGCAGTTTGTTCACTGTGCCTCTAATTTTAAAAATTATATACATTTCTAACATAGAAGGACATAGATAAGCAGATACTCAGAACCACGATCCTGATACATCATATAGTACTGTTTAATCTGATGAGCCTCAACACTTAAACCAAACAACTATCATAGACTCGATTGTTTTTCTGCAATCATGCTCTCTTCCTTCAGTTCAAAATAATCAGTAAACGCTGTCCTGAGGCTCCTGTCTTTTCTCTGCTGTCATGTTCTCTCTCTCTCTCCCTTTTTCTCTCTCTCTCCCCCCATTTTAAAATTTTATTTATTTATTTATTTATTTATTTATTTATTTATTTTGAGATAAGGTCGCATACAGTGCAGCCTGGCCTTGGACTCACTGTGAGCCCAGACTGGCCCCAAACTGTGATCGTCCTGCCTCCGCTTCCTATGTGCTTGGATTACAGGTGTGCACCACCACGCCCAGCTTTTTATCTTCATATTTCTATACTTTTACTTTGTATATTGTTTAAGGATATGGATACATTTATTTCTATGTAAGTTTGTATGTTTTTAAGTTTATATAAAAGATACCTTACTAGTAAATATTCTGCATGTAGTGTTAGTCAGTGTTCTTTTTCCGGCTTCCTCCTGTCTGTGGCTCTAGAGTTAGTCCGTCCACATAGCTGCCATGTAACTGTGGTATTGATTACCCACTTGCACTTTGACGGGCTTTCTGAAATCGTTTCCAGATTGTTGTGGCGGAGAGCATCGCCCTTGTGCTGGTTCAGTGGCTTCGGCCCTCAGCCTCTCGCCCCTGCCCTCCCAGAGCCTGGGTGCCCACCTCTGCTCACCCTGCCTTGGTGACATTTCTCACGGCCTTAAGTCCTTCTCAGGAAGTGGTGGTGCTGGACTTTCTTATCTTCGCTAACCTGACACATTGGAACTGTATTGCTTTCGGTGCTGGGATCAGACCCAGAACCCCAGCACCTGCTAAACAGGCGCTGTACCCCTAGCAACACCCGCCCTCTGGGTCCTGGTTTTCATTGTATTTTCCTGGTTACCCCAGGGAGGCCGAGGTATTCACACCCCCTGTTCTCTAACTGCCTGCTCATGCCATTCACTTCCCGACCTCCTCTTTCCTGCACTGCCTGTCTTATTCTTGCCATGCTTTGGAATTCTTTCTCCCAGGCTGTGCTTGTCTGTGCATCTGTGAGACGGGAGACAGGCTGGCTGAGGGCTTTGAGAATGAGTGACGGTGGTGACGCGGAAGCTTCAGGTTAGCTTTGGCTTCCATGTGCTCCCACAGCCTCCAGTGGGCTGTGCCAAGAGGAGCAGGGCAGGTAGGTCCTAGCAGGCCCCGCGTCCTCCCAGGTGCTGGTAGAAATATGCCTGAGAACCATGACGTCACAGTTGCCTCGGCAGAGGATGCGTCCCCACTGCCCTGCTGGCCACGCTGGGGTCTCACAGGTGGCGGGCAGCACTCGGGGTGTTGTTCTCCATGCTAGCGCAGCGATGCCCTCGCCGGACATTGTGTCACCTGGGCCCAGATCTCAGGCCTCGACATTTTTACTATGTGGGCAACAGGCAATCCTTCATCTGTGCTGTGCCCAGGAAGTCCCTTGTGCCCTTCCCCACTGGCGTCTCCCAGAGCTGAGGTCTAGCACCCTTAAACTGTGACCTGCACACCAACCCTTTACTTCCATTACCGTTTCAACTCAGTTCCGAGTTGCTCAGCACCTCCGCCTACCGTCCACCCTGCACTCCGAGCTCCTGAGTCTGCGAACCTTCCCTCGCTGGCTACAGCTCATCTCAGTGCGTGCCCACCTTCTCCCTGCTGTGGAGACCCCACGGGTCTTCCTGGAGTCCCTCACATTGTCCTCTGTGTGAAACTCCTTGTCATTCTTCCAGGTCTGCTCAATTCTTTCTTCTGCCGTGAATTCTTCCCTCATTCTGCAGCCCACAGTTATCAAGAAGCAATTTAACACTTAAAGTTAGAACCACAAAGTAGTGTAAGCTAAGTCGGTAGGTTCTGCATTTGTTTTTTGGTCTTTTGTTATTATTATTATTATATTATTAATGTGCCCAATAATATAAGCCTCTCAGGGGTAAAGAAGGTCTGTCTGTGATGGCCGAGGTGGACCGTTGCCTTGATTAGTTTTGGGATCTCCCAGGGCATTAGGCTGGGTGTGCCCAGGTGGGTCACGGAAGCACACCCTTTTCCTGTGGCACATTTCCTTGCTTTGCCTCGGTGCCACATCTGTGCTCACTACACCCTCGCACCATGGTGTTTGCACCTTGAAGCCAGCTGACCTGGGACTGAATTCCCTGCAAACGTGCACCAAACTCCACCTCTGTTTAAGTTGTGAGTGTCAGCTACTGTGTCTCCATGCTGAGAAAACTGACCAATACACACTCGAACATCGTTGGTGTTAGTAATGTGTCAGGTGTTTAACATGTTCATGATGATTCTGTAGTTTTTACGTCTTACCCTAGATGGCTCTGATTTGACCGTGTTATGTGCCCGCTGCCTTGATCCACCAGTGGTACATGCATGACTGTGTTGTTGGGCAGCATGGAGTAGTCCCAGCAGCTGGTGCAGGTCGCCCGATGGAGCAATCATGTGTGCACCTCTGTTGGGTCAAGCTGGTGGGAACATGTTAATGGTACATGCAACCAGCGTTTTTGTATGTCTTAAGCCTATAAAGCCCTTTATTCCCAAGGACTTTACAGTCTGGGAAACCTCAACTGTGTGTGGGTTCATTAATTCCTCAGATATTAAAACACACAACTCCTTTTCGAAGCCTACAAGTGTTTATTACACAGATATAACCCACAATAATGTTTTCCAAACTCAAAAGCTCATAGATGCTCATAGATGACAAAGTTCTTGGACTCCAGCTTGGTAAACATGGCGCTTTTTTGAGTGTAGCCCAGCTCCACCACTCCAGTGCCTGCTTGCCACTTAAATTATAAACCCAAAGGCAGCCGCAGACACCCCGTTCCTGTGGCACTTGTTGGGGAGAAGGTGATCAGGACAAAGTAGGTTCTGCTGCTCTAATAAATAATCCCCAGATATCAGTGGCTTAAAGCATCAAAAATTTATCTCTTGCTTTAGCCACGTGGCCAACAGGAGGGCTCTGTTCCAGGCAGGCGGGACAGGCTTATCTTGATGAGAAGCCCCCCCATCTCTGTAGCTGGGGGGTGGGGATGCAGTAAGTCCCTATCTGCCCTCGAATCTTCCTCCTGGTTTCAAATCACTTCCCCTGCCAGGCCGTGGCCAGCATCAAAGGGGGAGAAGAAGTATTCTCCGACAGTGCACCAGGATGGTGAAATAATCAAAATGTTTGTACACAGGGAAGTAAAAATTTGAAAACCATCAGGGAAAACAACAGACATATGGCATGGTGAAAACCATCGCCCAGAACATGAAGTTGTCACTGTCATGTCTGGTACCCAAGCATTCATGCTGTGTAAGCCCTCTGTGCGTTTGTGTACTCTACTGTCCTGATTTTTAAATATTAGGGTATGTCATGATCCTTGAGGAGGCGGGGCTCAGAATCTGCCTCTTAAGTAGGCAGGCAACTCTGGTGCCAGTCCTCCTCTGGATTGACACTGAGACGTGTGGAGCGGTCACCCCACAGAGCCAGCGGCACAGGGTCCTCTGGGTTCAAACGCTGATCACACAGAAGCTAGAAGAGTGTGTGTCCCTGGAGTGTGTGGCCAATGTGGGAGGGAGGCAGGTGGCTGGCAGTGATGCACAATCAGGAATCAGAGGCTGTAGTCAAAGCAGGGGCAGCACCTGCCTTACATACCTGGTGGGTTTCTTGCAGTGTTGCGTGAGGCAATCAGTTGAGCAGGGTGTGGTGGGACACACCTGTCATCTCAGCACTTGGGAAGCTGAAGCAGGAGGATCTCAAATTTGAGTCCCACAGTTTAGCAGGACTCCATTTAACACAAAAAGTAAACAAGACTTGGGAGTAGCTCAGTGGGAAGGCTGAGTTAAATTGGAGTTACTACCACTGATAGATAAATAAGTAAACAAACTGTAATGCAGGTTTTGAGTGTAGTCCAGCCAGTCCTAGCAATCGTGCGGGAGTCCCAAGGTTTGCATGTTTGAGCAGTGGCCATTTGAAGCCAGAGATAAATTGTTCTGTTTTAGTAATCCAAAGAGGCTGCGTTCCCAGTTGGTTTCTTCTTAAATTTATAGAATGCCTGATGGCATATTTAAAGCTTAGCTCCATATGGTGATTTTGTTGTGTTTTCATATGTTGTATGCACAGATGGCTGGAAAATAAAATTACCCCCCTCCCACCTCGGCTGGTCTCCCCAGCACCTTCTGGTCTGGAAGCTGGGTGACGGAAGCATCCAAGTGCCAAGGCCCCCTCGAGGGATTGGGTTTGGTTTAATTAGTCTCAGGCAGAAAGCCACCAGGCCTTTTGCTGGGGCCTTTTCACCGTTCATTGCGGAGGAGGTGGAGAATGGAGCGTGTGTCTGGCGGCTGCATAACCACAATGTAATTACCTGTAATTACCAGGGAGCCAGGGCTGTGCCAGGGCGGGTGCCTACAGTGAGGTTCATGAGGAGCTGAGAGGGCATGGCGTGGCGCTTAGCTCTCCAAGTGTCAGGTCCCCTCAGCATGCCCAAGTGGACGAAGGATCCTCTCACACAGAACTCAGAGGTCCGAGGAGTTGCCATCCGGATCCTCAATCAGAAACGGGCTGATTTCTGCCCCGACCCTCCAAGTCCCCCAAGGAGGTCTGGGCTGCGGGCGGGGCACTGTGGATCAGGTTTTTCATGCTCAAGTGTTCGTTGATTTGCTATCCAATCTGCAATAATGGTAGGTTAGCATACTTAGGAAACAAAATTAAATGTTGCGTTTCTTATTTCTTGGAAATAAAGTGTTGAACCTATTCCGGAGAAGCCACGACAGTCTCTGAAAATAGCAGGTTTTTCTTTTTGAGACGTGGTAACCATGGTTGCTGCCGGTTTGAAGCTGAGCTGGTTTCAGATGTACAGATTTGCTCTATGATGCTGGGGAGAGACCTAGCCCTCGCTAAGGAAGCAGCCGACCCTTCCACAGGAGCGTTGGCCTACTCCCTTCTGCCTTGGGAAGGTGTCAGCAGCTGCCCCAGCCCGCCTCCCGTCCACTTCCTGTCCCCCTTAACTCTGCTCTGTTACCTGCTAAATTTGAGGACCATTCGAACACAGGCCTTATTTTTAAATTGTATGCAAAATTCCATATCGCTCCTTACAAACAGCAGCGCAGCATCAATGTGGCGGTGGCCCCTTGGATCCTCCCCCAAGCACAGCAGTGCCCCATGAGGTGACCCTGGCATTTCCCAGGGTCCGTCCTGTCCTCCAGAGCCCTGCCCTTGCTTTTTGCCTGGAACTGCGTTCTCCCTGGCGAAGCCTGCCCCCTTCTGAGACATCGGGGTGCAGCTGGAGGAGGCCCTGCCAGGGCTCTGATCCGCATGCCTGTCCCTCATCACGACCTCCTGGAAACCTCGGAGGTCTCGCCAGGTGCCTGGGTGGGCAGCTTGTGAGTGGTCCCCAATGACCCATCCAGTGTGTTCCCGGCTCTGCCGTGTGTAGCAGAAGGCTGACCCCTTGTTCCCACTGTCCCAGAAGCCAGGGGTCAGCGGGCCTCCTGCAGGAGGAAGGGTGAAGCCGGGGAGTCTCTCTCCCTCCCCCCTTGCATGCCTGGCTCCCGGCCTGTCCACCACACAGTTCCCTGCGATGAGCGTGCGTAAGTGCCTGCCATGGCCCCGGCCTTTGGGACCTGTTGCCTCTGCTTGTCCTTTGTCTTGGGGGCCTGGAGGGATGTGCTCCTCTGAAGCTCTGGGTGGCCTCACTGTCCCCTTTGCTTCTCACTCAGTCTTACGTCCATCAACTGCTCGCTGTGGGAATGAGAATTTACCTGACCTCAGGAGTGCATTGTACGGATTTCCAATTAAGCTATGGGGCATCTTTGCTGGAGTCAGTCTGAATATTCTGACATTTATTATTTTAAAAGTATCAGTTTAGCCTTCTGCCATCCTCTATGATGTCACGTTCCCATCGTTCCCCATACTGGACGCCCGTATTTCAAAGTATGTCTTTAGTGAACGTAAAAATTCAATCATATCCCTGGAAAAACCAAGCTGGAGAAAGTACTCGAAAGGCAGGAAGAGGAAGCCGGAGCCCTCAGCTGGGCCCTGGCGTACGTGTTAGGAGCTTTTCGGGGTGCTGGGCCCAGGAGGCCTAGCTAGCACGTGGGAAATGTAGGTGGTGTTCTTTTTAGCTATGAAAGGATTAAAACAAGTTATGGTGTTAGAAAGAAAGGGACCGAAGTTTTAAGTTTTGTTTTGTTTTGTTTTGTTTTGTTTTGTTACTGGGGATCAAACTTATGACCCTGCGCTTGCCAGACAGGCATTTATGCCACAGAGCTAAATCCCTGCCAGGATAGGAGTTTTAAAAGCAAAGAGTTCTAGCGAGGCGTGGTGGGACACACCTGTAATCCTAGCATTCAGGAGGCTGAAGCAGGAGGATCTTTGTGAGTTTGAGACCAGCCTGGGCTGCAAAGTGAGCTCAAGGCCAGCCTGAACTGTGTAGTGAGACCTCAAAAAGACAAAAAACAAAACAAAAAACCCCAAAGAGTTCTTTCAGCAAACGCTTGGTCCACCTTGGCATAGAGAAATAACGGACCAGGAAGTACGTCGGAGGGCTGTTTTCTCAGGGTGCAGGGGATCCAGCATTGGCCTGTGTGTGCGGAGCACACCCTATATCTCAGCCTGGAAACCGCACCCCCTGCCTGGGATGGAGACTCCCCAGTCTGAACGGGCTTTGAGAGACTATGATGTGCATGAGGCTGACGGCAGAAGTGCCTTCAGCGGGCTATGACAACTTGATCAAAACAGAACCTGCCGCAGAGAGGCAGAGTCAAGTTTGGCCGTTTTGTAAGCTTCCTGTCAACGGCACTGTGGGCTCTGCCCTCATCACCAGACTCTGGGAAGCCAGGGTGGGGACACTCCGTCCCCCGTGGCCATGGGGCCCACAGGAGCACTTACTCCAGCCACCTGGCTGAGGCGGGAGCACCCCGCCCTTCTATGCAGAGAGGCCTCCCACCACCTGCGGTCTGCTCCTCCTCCTTGGGCAGGCGTCTGTGTTGCTAACTGTTGCTAAGAAATTGAAATATTAAGGAGCTTTAAGATGTTGCTAACTGTGTGTTCATAGACAGCTTGAATAACATGTGAACTAAGAATATCTCTTCATGTTAATTCCATCTAGAAACAAAAATAGAAGTGGATAATCTATTACATAAATCCAGCCGAGTTTTTTAGTTTTTTAGCGCCTGTACTGATTTTGTTTAAAAATGTGGACGGCCCTAGCGGAAACGTTGACTTGGTGCCAGTCCAGCAGAGGCACTGAGCGGGGTGACATCCCCACCCCCGCCCTGCAGCTCAGCCACAGCACATGCGGCTCCCCCGCGGAGGCAGACTCAAGCACTGGCTGGGGAGGTATGGCAGAACTTTCTAGTAATCCAAAACTCGGTGTTTGGTGGTTTTTTTTTTTTATAATTGCTCTTGAAAATGAAAAAGAGCTGCAGATCTTGATAGGAACACAGGAGAACATTTCCGGAGAAAGCTGCGGCCTAAGCAGTGTCTGTTCTAGTTAGGATTCTCGCCTGCCAAGGCCTGAAACTTGGCTCAGATCAGCGCAGAGAAGCGGGTTTCGTTAGCTTTTCCCAGTGGGGGAAATGTAGCAGGCAGGCTGGCAGGGTTGGGCCCAGGTCCCTGGAGCCTTTCAGGGCCTGTCTCTCTCCAGCTCCTGTTCAGCTCCTCAGACATCTCCGTGGGGTCACGCAGAGCCACCTGGGGCCCTGGGGGCTCCTGACCAGGGAGAAAGAGTCCTCTTTTTCCCAGCAGCCAGCCTGGCTCCAGACAAGCCTGGAGAAGGGCTGGGCATTGCCTCCCTCTGCACCCGGGGGCCAGCCGGTAAGCTCGGCCAGCCCAGGGTGATCAGAGACAGGCCATTCCCGTCTAGCATGTGGACAGCTGCCCTCTGCCGAGGGACAGCCCCAGGTCCAGCCAGCCCCGGCAGGCATCACAGGGCTGCTTTCGGTCCAGTCTTCTGGTGCCAGCTGCTCATTATTTGGGAAAGAGAGCTGCTCGCCCGTCACTGCAAAGAGGGCCAGGTGGCTGGCTGGTCGCTTGAGCCTGCAGTCTGCTTGGCTTGGGTGAGAAGCGCCTGCCAGTGCCTGCTGCAGCCCTAGGCAGAGCTGCATCCCAGGTGCCCTGCCCTCAGGGCTACAGGAGATTGGCTATTGTGGGCTCAAGGACTCTTCTGGCCCCTTGTCATGCAGCTGTCAAGTGGGGTGTGACCGGAGAGACAGGGGCTGAAATCTTGGCACAGGACCTGGGCTGTGAGATGCCAAAGACTGAAAAGGCGGACGACAGAAGCTGCCACCGCAGCTGACCCTGTTATTTATTGGGTGCCAGCACCGTGCTGAGTACTGTGCAGGGTACTCCACAGAGATCGCAGTGTATCACTCTCAGCAGTTTTAGGTGGCTGCTGTCAGGCCAGATTCTTTGTCCAGACTCAGTGAAGGGCAGGTTGAGGTTGAGAACCTTCGCCCTTGAGGCACACAAAGGACACAAGCTCCGGACAAGGAGCCTTTGTTAGACTTCCTGTTCACCACCGAGGGACTTGGAAGGCCCTGGGTTTAGATGAGTGGTCTGCGTTATTTGGGTGGATTTGCACCACCAGGCTGCTAAACCCAGTAAAATAACTGTGTACATCGTGAAAGTCTGCATGTACCACACGTGGCTTCAGCTGCCGGAAGGGTTTCGCCTGTCTCTCTGCTACCTGCCCCGAGAGCACAGATCTGGCAGCTGGGCCTGCAAGATGAGTCCAGTCTGGGACACTGAACTGCAGGTGCTGGGACCTAAGGCCGAGACAGCAGGGTGACACTGGTGTGCACTTGGACCTTGGGCCGGACCTGCAGCCAGGAAAACACTTGGCGTTCCCATGCGTGTACAGTGCGGTCAGCCACGGCTCCTCCAAGGATACCTCCTGGTTCCGGCCCTCAGAGCTCTTAGGACTGCACTCTTGTATCCTGTAATTCCACTTGCAGAAATTTTTTTCACAGTTCCTTAAACTATCAAATATGGGAGACGGGTAGAGGATAGATCTCCAAAGCATTGCACTTGGAGATCTTGAGTTTCCGTGTTCTTTGGAAAGTGGAAAGAGACTGGAAAGCAGGCATCTCTGGTGACCACGCTGAGGGCCAGCACTCCGTATAGCACTTCGCTGCCTGGCAGGCACTGTGCTCAGCACTTTTCTTCCCTGAACTCATTTCATCCTCCCAGTGATCTGACGAGGGAGGCCCTGTTACATGTTAATACAGCTGAGGAAGCTACACGTGAAGGTTTCTTAACGCTGAAGCATAGCTTGTGGTTTACAACCAATCTAAAATGTATACAGGTGGTTTAGAAATCCCTGTAACACCAAAAAGAGCTTGGTCTAAAGGTTTCCTCACATGCATATCCGAAGCTGTTCTGCTCCGTTCTTAGGTGTGCTCCCCGGCTCATTTCCACATCCCTGGCTGTTGGCATAGGGCTAGGGAGGCAAGTGGGGAGCTTCCGAGAGGAATGGGCAGCAGGGCCTTTCAGGGGTGTTGCTTTGGTTCCAGGAGTGGGGGAGGAGAGCGGAGCTCTAGGGTCCAGGGTGCAATTGGGCGGGGTGGTCCTGGACACCATAGGCGTGTGTTCCTGATTCAAGCAAGTTTCTGAGAAAGAGAGTGGCCCCGGCTGCTGAGGAGAAGCTGGAGCAGACCTTCTCGGGTGAAGGCAGAGCAGGGGCTGCTAGGAACCACCCACGTGGCCCTTGGACACGACACGCATCAGTGGCCTTCTTGTGGCCATGGCTGTCATCTGTACCTGTGCCATCGGGCTCAGGAGCCACTAGCGATATGTGGCTGTCATACTTTTGTGAAGTGACAAGTGAGACTGAGGACCTAAATTTTTAGTTTTGTTTTAATTTCCATCGAGCTGAAATGTCTGTAGACATGGGTGACTGCCAGCTTCCATCTTTCTTTCTTAACGCTCCTTGGCTGGAGACTTCGGACATGGGAGGAGCATGGTGAAAGCGTGTAATTTTATATATACAGACTGTTTTCAATTGAAAAGAACATTTTGCAATGGTAGGAAGGTAGGTTGGGTTTATGCCAGACCATACAGACAGGGAAGAGAAAGTAAAGTGTACCCAGGAAAAGCCCCCCTCAGAGATAACATCTGTCTGCACTTTGTCGTGGAACCTTCTAGATTTCCTCCTGTGCTGACATCTCGGGCGCCCTCGACCCAGATGCAGGGATCACTCAGGGAGGAATGCAGTGTGTCCACAGGGGGATGCACATAGAGTCAGTGACTTGCCATGGCCCACGTTTCTCTTCTTGCCAGGTCATCCACCCCATGGGATGGGACGCCTTTGGGTTGCCTGCTGAAAATGCCGCCATCGAGAGGAACCTACACCCACAAAGTTGGACGCAAAGGTATGTGATTACGGGCACATTTAAGCACTTGTATATGAAAACCTTAAAATTCCTTTTTAGCCTATACACGAGAGCTAGAAAGCAGAGCTGAACCCTATAGCCTAAGAAGAGACAAGCGGGATGGCTTACGTAAGTGTCTGTCTTTCCACATACTTGTCTAATAAAGGCCCAAGAGGTCCGGTGTTTATCCATCACACGTTCGTTCATTTGTTATTTACCAAGTGCTTCCTTCGCGCATTTGCATTTAGGAGGAAAAAAGAGGCAAGAATTACATTCTATTTCCATGATACTTCATGTCCTCTTGACTTTACTTTGGCCCGTATTCAGATGCTGTGTTAACATTTCTTCTGATCTTTAAAGTTTTGTCTTTTCCGCTCAGGAGCATAGGGAACTCAGAAGTGAATGAAGTGAGCGTCAGGCTGCGGCGTGCGGCCTGTCTGGGCGTCCTCGCCTCACAGCTCTTTTCCCGAGGACATGTTACCTGCTGCCCCTGACACTCCAGTTTCCCTTTTCCCTGTTAGTCCCTGCTTTCTACTTTTCCAGTTATGGTTCATTCTAGATTAATGGAGAGAGGAACAAAAGGGAAGCCATCATGCCCCGCAGTTGATCAACACTGCATGAGTTTGATGTGAGCCCGACCAGGGGGCAGCAAACTGTGGCTATGGACCAGTCTGGTCTGCTTATTGTTGTCAATAAAGTTTTACTGGAACACAGTCACATGCATTCGTATCTTCCCATTGCTTTGGTGACACAGTGGCAGAGTTGAGTGGTTGGGGCAGGGAACATAGGGTGGAGCCCTCCGTGCGCGTCCCCAGCCCTTTACAGACACAGGCTGTGACCCCTCCCCAGAACACCCATGCCAGGCTGCCTGGGTGCAGATTCTGCCTTTCTTTCTTAAAGCTGGTCACCTTGAGCAAATTACTTAACGTCTCTGCCTTGATTTACTTACCTCAGAGGTCATTAACGCTGCTACCTCACATGATTAAATAAAGATTAAGCACTTTTCTGCAAAGTGTTTTTGCAGGACCTGGAATTAGATTAGTTGTTATTAGCTAATCAGAAATCACATAGAGGGCTTTTCATATTTTCAGTGTGTTGGAATGGAAAGAAGATGCAATACAAATTGAATTGGTTCTTTTTCTTTTAAAAATGATTTCTTTCCTTATTCCATATTATATGATAAATTGATTAACTTGCTAGTCTCCCTGTTGCCTAGTTGTTGGACAGTTTTGGGTTTTAGATTTTGATCTGCAGTGCACTGTGTTGTTTTTGTGTTGTTTGTTTCCTTCTTTGTGGTGTCAGGATCCAGCCCAGGGCCTGGTAAGCAAGAAGCAACCCTAGCCCAGCGGTTTAGAATTCCCACAGTTTATTCCTGAAGGTTTTTGTTTGCAGTCACTTTTAAAATTGTAATTGCTTGGCATAAACTTGAACAGGACGCAGACCCAAGTATGGTTGGACCAGGAGTACCCGGACCCAACAGCTGTCTCTCCATGTAGCCCAGGGAAAGGCCTGTTCCCCAGGGCCAAGACCACTTTGGTGTCAAGTGGATTGTACATGTCTTCAAATAATGTGTGTCCTCCAAAATATTGGGTTTTTTTCACTGATTCTTAATGATAAAAATTTTATCACTAAGTGGAGGGGGGCAAAACAACACTCCAAGCCTCTCCGAATAATCTAGACTTTTCCAGTTTCTCTCCGCGTTTTCAAAGTGTGGTGTGTTGTTGGCTTTAACCCCCATGCACATCCAGCTTCTTTCCCTTTGCTCCACAGTAATATCAAGCACATGAGGAGCCAGCTTGACCAACTGGGCCTGTGTTTCAGCTGGGACAGGGTGAGTCAGCCCACCTCCCGGAGGGCGGTGGGGAGGAAGGGCTCCCTCGAGTGGAGGAGCTCTCTCCCTGGGTTCCAGGTGGGAGCGGGAACCAAGGGAAGGGTTATCATGCCACAGACCCAGAAGAATCCTGAGTGCAGAATCTGCTGCAGTGGAGTAATTTTCTGTGCAGTTAAACTACAAGAGTTAACTTCTTCGTGGACTTTGTGAGCCGTCCTGCATGTGTGGCCAAAGCTTTGCTCAGGATTTCTCTTGCTGTGAGCCACAGTTTGAAAAACGAGTGAGGCCTGTGTCAGAGGCAGTGACTGTCCACCACAGCCTCCATGGCTGTGTATGGTAAGGCGCCTGGCCGTTTATTTTATGTTTTCTTCCAAGTTTGGAATGAAGGCTCATAACAGCCCAGTGATACCATCCCATGTGGCCTTTCGGTGCTTGCAGTTTGTAAAGCTTTAGGCACCAAAACCAGTGAGAACGTCAGACCCAGGAAGACTCAGAAGGCCCGGATGTTACACTGACCATGATGGCGCCCGCTTAGGTTCTGGGCAGTGGCCGGCCACTGGGAACTGCTTCTTGTCCCTCTCAAAGGCCCCTTCCATGTCACCAGCCCTCCCAGCATGCACTTCCTATGCAGAATCACTGGGGGCATGCTTGCTTGTTCTGTGCAGTTATGTCCCTAGAGTGCAGAGAAACACCACAGTAAATGCAGTGAGCACTCCTCCCCCCTGCTACAATTCCTTACATGATCGAAATCTGATAAGTGTAGTGGAATGGCCAAAGGCAAGCATGTGGGCAGGCCTTGGGTCATTTTCTGTTTCTTTTTGTAACTTCTTAAGATAAAGGCATGGGCTGGTGCCCATGTACCACCAATGGGCAGGGGCAGAAGAGTCCTGGTGCATGGTGTTGCATGGTCCTGAGGGGTCAGCAGGGTGTGGGTGACGGGAGGAAGCACTGAGTGGTACCTGAAAATAGGTTCCCGTTGACAAGCAGAGACACTCCCTGGTCGTCCAGAGTGGTGGCCGGCGAAACCCTGCGCAGCAGAGGCAGCCCTAGGTGGCTCAGAAATTATAGGATTGTTTTCCTGATTATCACAGCAGATGAGAAATATTGAAAAGTATAAAAATCCTAGTCAGCTAATTTAATCTCCTGGTGTGGTTCCTTGCAATCTTTCATTCCTGAATTAAGAACTCCTGTATGGGGCCGGAGATTTAGCTCAGCGGCTTAAGCGCCTGCCTGGCAAGTGTGAGGTTGTGAGTTCAGTCCCTCGTACCAAAAAGAAAGAAAAAAAAAAAAAGAACTCCTGTATGATTTGCTTTTATGCATATTAATTAATTAATTAATTTACTCATTTAGACTCTGGAGATTGAACACAGGGCTTGCAACAAAACAAGCTTGTTAAGCACTCTACTGCTGAGCCAAACATACACGATTTTCCATCTTACTGATTTTTAGTATTCTTGAATGTTTTTACGTCTTATTAGACATTCTTGGAAAAAGTGATTCTTCAGAGTTGTGCGGTTTTGCTTTTTATGAATCATTCATGGCTTTTCCACCCTGTCTCAGGATTATACACTGAGGCAGAGGCTGATGTTCCGGTGTTACAAATGCAGGTGGTCAGTCGTTCTTGTGTGAGTCTGAAGTCCAGAAAGCTCTAGAAAATGCAAGTTTTTTCTTAAAATGTGACTGCACCATCTGACCCGAAGTGATGATTATCTCACTTTAAATGAATATTCATAGATCTCCCCAGATGAGTGCTAAAATCGCTGAGTGCCGACACACCCGCCAGGCCAAGGCCTCCCTTCAGAAGCACGCTAGCTGGCAGCATCTCATGGGAAGGGCTCGGGCACCTCTCAGCCCATGGAGTGAGTGTCACCTGCAGAGTTGCACTGGGACAGTAGCACGCAGGTGCTACCTGCATAAATTACCTCTCTGGGTCATTCCATCGCTGGTCACCCCGTGGGCAGGGCTGGGCTGCTCCACTGGCCAATCTTTCGTGATTCTGCCAGTCCCCCCACACCCGGGGAGGACTCTTAACAGACGTGGTCCATTTCCCAAAGGTGGGTTCTGGAAGGAGCCAAGCACGAGGTGAAGGGCGGCCATACGCCTTGCTGAATTACCCTGCATAGATGCTATGCGAGTCCCCGCTCCCAAGGCATCGCACCGCTGTTTCATTCCCGTCTCATTGTTAGTGATTTCACATCAGTGATGGTAGATTT
This sequence comes from Dolichotis patagonum, assembly GCA_004027295.1. Classification (NCBI taxonomy): domain Eukaryota; kingdom Metazoa; phylum Chordata; class Mammalia; order Rodentia; family Caviidae; genus Dolichotis; species Dolichotis patagonum. The sequence goes on from PVJX010010129.1 coordinate 53,628, forward strand.
TCTCCAGGTGTTTCCTGAACATTTGAATTAGGTTGCTTGAGTCAAGGATCTAATCAAATATTTTGTCTATATACGTAGGGGTACTTGTGTTTTTAAATGAGTTTTATTTTCTTGCAAATACTACTTTTTCTGATTACTAGTTGTTTCTGTTTTTGCATTATAAAAAGTCATTTTTCACTTAATAAGCATCTTCTTTATTGTAGAAATTCTTTTATGCTATTACTAGACCCTGTGTTACAGTTCTTTTGATGCACTTGTTATTATATCAGTACTAAGCTTAAAAATTACAGTGGTTTTATAATTCATTTTAATACCTGATTTCAAATCTTCTCATTGTCTGATATTCATGCAATGCCTGTTTTCCTGTGTTTTTGTTTCCTGATATGTTTTATCCATTAAAAAAAAAAGTTTAGCCTGTATTAGTTGATTTAGCAATTTATAGATAGAATTAATTTAAAACTTAGAATACGGGAAGAAGTGGGGAAGCCTTCCTTTGGCCAATATGGAGTCTTTGTCTTTAACAGGGAAGGGAATATGCTGTTTATATTTATTTCACAACTTCTTCTTTTTCCCATGGTGTTGGAGTGGAAGCCAGGGCCATGGCTAGTTGCAGCCAGTACTGTACCACCAAGCCACACCCCAGCCCCTATTTTCCAATCAGATTTCCAAAACAGAGTTTTAAATTTTATTTGTTATTTGGTTGGTTTTCATGCGACAGACTCTTACTATGTAGCCCAGGCTGACCTCACACTCACAGCCATCCTCCTGCCTCGGCCTCCTGATTGCTGGGATTACAGGTGTGAGCTACCATGCCCAGCCAGAGTTTTAAATTTTAAGAGTTCTTTCTTTTCAAGGTGTCTTCCATTTTAGATTTGGCTTTCTTTTTTCTCTAGAGTTTTAATTCTGTTCTATATTCTGTTAAGAGATTGCTTCAAGAGTTTGGGATTTTTTAAACAGCATATGTTTGGTATCAACATAAAAAATAAAATTACATTTTTCTTGGCCCCCTTCTAAGGAAAGTAGCAGTAGTTATACTTTCCACTTTGTAAATCTGTTCTTAAGGTTGTTTATTTGTCTGTTTTATATTGAGATTCTAAACCTAGTTTATAGTAATAGTGTAATTTTTATAATCACATTCATTTAAACATACTTAATATTTGCTTCCAGTTTTATAATCATATATAACAGTTATTTAAATCTAATGCTCTTTAACTTCAATGCTTGTCAGTAGATTTTTAGAGTCAACTGTTGTCTTAGTTTTCTCATTGCTGAGACAAAATAGCTGACACCCAGGTGAAAGGAGGAAAGGTTTATTTAGCTCACAGTTCACAGAGGTCTCAGTCCATGGTTGGCTGGCTCCAAGGCAGGGTGGCACAGCAGAGGGGCATCGCAGAGCAGGCAGGCACAAGGCAACAAGTGACAAACAGCAACCTTGTTTGTGTCCCTTACGTTTTTACCCAGGCTCTGCACCTTTAGGATGGGTGGCACCGGCCTTCTTCCCGGCATCTCACCCTTGATCCCAGCAGCACACACCCTAGCTCCAGCTGCCTTTGCATAGCCCACCATGGCCCCGTGAGGCTTTAGGGGGACATCCAGACACAGGCCACAGCAAGTGTCCTTTTGTATGTTTAATGTTTAAATTCTGTTTTGACTCTTGCTTTGGAATCTGTAAAGTCACTCACTATTTCCTAAACAGCATGACTCCAGCCCGCACCTTTGCGGTACTGGGTTCCTCATTATTATTCTTTCTGTAGCAGACCTTGGTCCATTGTTCTCATCATTATTATTTTGCAGGGCACTTATGGATCGCAAGAAGTTGTCAGGACAGTAGCAAGATGGTTTTACATAATGTAGTAAAACCAAAAAGCAAGACCAGCACAATGCTACTAACAAGGCTTCCTCAGTTTTCTCTAGTTTGTACATGAAGTCATTTGTGTGTGTGTGTGTGTGTGTGTGTGTGTACTTGTATGTATAATAGTGCTAGCAATTTTATGCAGTTTAATCACGTATATAGATTTATTGGTATGGTATGGTATGGTATGGTATGGTATGGTAAGCTACTCTTGGTTTGGTATGCTATGGTGTGATTGGGCACAGTATGGTATGACATGGTGTGGTTTGGTGTGGTTCCTATGGTGCAGTATGGGATGGTTTGATGTGGTTTGGTATGGTACGGTACAGTATGGTACGATATGGTTTGGTAAGCTACGGTATGGTTTGGTATGCTGTGGTGTAATTGGGCACAATATGGTATGACCTGGTATGGTTTGGTGTGGTTCCTGTGGTGCGGTATGGGATGGTTTGGTATGGAGTGTTATGGTTTAGCGTGGTGTGGTATGATGTGGTATGATGTGATTATGGTATAGCCCACAGTAAACAGATGGACCTTCACTGGTTTTCGGATTTCAAAGCCAGAAGAGCCATGTGTGCTGAGTATCAATAAAGAATTATGACCACATTCCCCTAAGAGTAAGCGTGAAGGGTTCCATTTTGCTGGATCAAAACTCCTATCCAATAACACAAAAACCAGGGGCAGGGTGATTTCCACATCAGGGCTGGGTGAGAACTGTAGATAATTTTACTGGATGGTGCCAAGAAAAGTCCAAGGCCCTTTCTTACCATTGCTGTGGCAGCATAGTTTTCACTTCTCTCTTGGCTGTGTTTATGAAGCTGTCAAGGGTCTGGGGCCTTTCATCTTTTCATCCTGGTGTGTTTTCCTGTCTGCATGATAGACCACAATGTCTGTTTTCCGGCCAGCAATATCTATATATCTATATCTGTGTGTATATATATATATATCTGCATATATATATATATACATGTGTGTGTGTGTGTGTGTGTGTGTGTGTATGTGTGTGTGTGTATAAAAAACGTTACAAAAATGATTATGGTATGTTGTGGGTTGGCATGCTATGATATGGTTTGGTATGATATGGTGTGGTGTGGTATGGTGTGGTATAGTATGGTGTGGTATGGTTTGGTGTGGTGTGGTATAGTGTGGTGTGGTATGGTGTGGTGTGGCGTGTGGTATGGTGTAGGATGGTTTGGTGTGGTTTGGTGTGGTGTGGTATGGTGTGGTGTAGGATGGTTTGGTGTGGCGTGTGATATGGTATGGTTTGATTGTGGTATGGTACGGTATGGTTCAGTGTGGTATATGCTGTGTTGTGACAAGGTCTCACTGCATTGCCCAGGTTGGCTTGGATCTTACGATCCTCCTGCCTCAGCCTCTGAGAGCTCAGGTTGCCCGAGTGCCACTGTGCCCAGCTCCACTGTCTTTTGCTGGAGAGGTCTGAGGCCGGCCAGAGCCATCTCTCTGTCCACGGGCCACTCTTCCCGCCGTGTGGATGCTGCTGGGCTCTGTCTTTCTCTGCCCTTGCATGACCACATCATCGCACACTTCTCTGCGTCTGTCCCTGGGCCTGCGTTTTACCTGGCGCTTCCTCCCCTGAGGTCCACGGCAGGGGTTCTGTTCACTGTGGGACCTCTGGGTGCTCGTGAGGACCTGGACTGTCTGTGGGCCCAGGTTGTCGTCCTCTGTTGCAGACGCTCTGCCACCTTGTCCTGCTCTCCCTCACCCCGTTTCTGTAGTCTATGTAACACCAAATCAATTTTGCGATCGTATGTTTAGATTTATTTTTTTCTCCTCTAGCTCCCATTTTCTTTCCCAAGAAAAGAAGTGACATTTTTCTTTTTTTTTTCTTTTTTTTCTTTTTTTAAGCTTTATTTTAAAAGGAATAAAGCCAAGCAAAACAAAACAGAATAAAACCAATCAAAACAAAGCAGTGTAAGTGATATAGAACTTCAAAGCAACAAAATAAGAAATCAACAATGGTTACCATAATGCCTCTCGTTGTCTTCAAAATAGCTGCCCATACCTTTAGACATAGTAAAATCAGACAAAACAGAACAGAATAGAACCAATAAAAATAAAACAGTGAATGCAGTACAGGACTTCAAAACAAGATAACAGCAAATCCAAAGTGGCTACCATAATATATCTTGTTATCTTTGACATAGCTACTCATGCCTTTGGATATAGTAAAATCAAACAAGATAGAATAAAATCCAACCAAACAAAAACAATGAGAATGATCCAGGATTTTGAAACAAGATAATAAGGAATTAACAATGGCTGCCACCTTCGGAAGGAGATGCCCCATAGGTGCTACACTGTGTATTGCTATCCTCTGAATAGATGATCAGACTACTGCAAAGTCAGTGAAGCATTAAGTTGTATTTTACCTCAATAGCTATCATTACAGCCTGTGTTTCTCCAGATCAGCTGGTCACTTATAGGGGGGCAGATGAAATTCACTTTTTGTCTCCCTGCTTGTAGGACAGAAGGGGTTGGCATCAGCCCGCGCATGGTGCCAACTCACAGAAGGTCTTACCTTCTTGTTGACTTCTTTTTTTTTTTTTATAATTTTATTTAAAGAGGAAAAAACAAAACAAAATAAAACAGAATAAAGGGTAGCAACCATACAGTATTCCAAGGAAAAAAGGAAAAGTACAACAATAAAACCTAAGAAATTATTACTTGACTAATTACATACTGACTTCTTGGAAATAGTTGTTCAAATTACAAAGCTAAAGCATGTAAAGTAGACAT
>PVJX010010130.1:0-57849 GCA_004027295.1 Dolichotis patagonum
CCAAAAAAAGAATGTAGACCCTTATCTTATACTTTGCATAATAATCAACTCAAAACATACTCAAGCCTGAAATATAAATGTAAGACCTGAAACTTCTAATTAAAACTTCTAGAGGAAAAGCTTCTTGACTTTACTCTGGTGGTAATTTTTTTAAAATATGATACTAAAAGAAGTGATAACAAAACACAATAACAAATAAGAATTATATCAAACTAAAAAGTTTGTGCACAGCAAAAGAAACAACCAACAAAATGAAAAGGTAAACTTAAAGATGGGAAATTATTTTCAAATCATATCCATAAGGAGTTAATATTCAAAATATGTAAGGAACTACTACCAACTGATGGCAAAAACCAGGAGCTGGGGGGATAGCTTAGCGGTAGAGCACTTGTTTAGCATATGCAAGTTCCTGGGTTTGATCCGAAGCACCAGAAATACATAGTAAATGTCAAGGAGTTTAAACAGACATTCCTCTAAAGAAGATATATATTTGGCTAACAGATACACGAAAAATGTTCAACATCACTAGTCATCTGGTAAACTAAAAAACACAATGATATATCACACCTGTTAGGATGGTTATTATCAAAAATACAAAAGGATTACTGAGGATGGAGAGAAAAGAGAATCTTAACACACCATCAATCAGTATATAAACCGTACAGCTACCATGAAAAACAGTATATATCCCTCCAAAAAAAAAGAAAAGAAACGACATGATTGTGCACCCCCACCCCTAGTTATGTATCCAAAAGAGCTGGAATCAGAATTCTAAAAAGATATCTGCACCCTTATGTTCACGCATTTATTCATGATAATACATGGACAAAAGTCCATTGATGGAGGAATGAGCAAAGAAACTGTGGTATACACATACCATGGATTTTCTTAGGCCCTTTCTCAGGTTGCAGCCCATGGTCACCTGAATTCAAGGCAGAAATGGCTCAGTAGAAGGGCTTGGGTGAATGACAGCTGCTCACCTCATGGCAGCCAGGAAACAGAAAAGAGGATCAGGGGAGGGAGAGTCACCCTTTCAGGCCACTCACTCAGTGACCACCTCTATCCGGGTCCCACCTCCTTAGCTGCATTGTCAGTGCCCCCATGATCCAATCACCTTACAAATGACCCACTTCTGAACACAGGAGACTTCTGGGGAATGTTTTGGATATAAACCATAACAAGAATATTATGGTACTAAGTCTTTAAAAAGAAGAAAATCTTGCCAAAAGAGACATGAATGAAAGTGGAGATCATTTGCTAAGTGAAATAAGCCAGCCACAGAAGGCAAATGCTGCACAATGTCAGTTACACAGAGGATTTCAATTAGTCTAACAGAAGGAGAGACAGAAAGCTGGTTATCTAGGAGGGGGACGAGGGAGGAGAAGTAGATGCTTTTCAACTGGTATGATTGTTGGGAGCTACTGAAGCTGGAAATTGACCACATGTGCAGGGCTGCAGCATGGCCAAGGCATGGCCATCCCAAGAACAACGAGAACTCAGGGCAAGCCACGTGAAGAAGCTGTTTTAGCTCAGAAGAACACCAAGCCCCTAGACAGCCAAGCAATGGGTTGCTAGGTAGCAGGGTTGGAAGTGTCCTCATCCTTCTGAGTGTATAAATAAACATGCTCTAGTGGTTGAACGATTCTTTTCCTCCCATCAGGAGGATATGTGCTCCATCTGACCCCAGCTTTGTCTCTTCTTTTTTTCTCATCCTCTCATGGTCCTTCACCCCAAGAACCTCAGGAACTGCGTGGGTTGTGGCACATGTTTCAGTTATGCATTTTTACTAAAATAATAACACATGTATTAGAATTTTTTTAATTCACAGTGATAGAAAAGGAAAATAAACAAGCACAGTTGTCCCATAATTTACCTGTTCAGATTATTATTGTCAACCATTTTAATGAAAAAAATATATATATGGTTAGAAAATCAAAGTGCATAGAAAGCCATGCAATATAAAAAACAGTAACATCTTTCCATACCCCACAGTCCTCCTGCAAACTCTTTACACCTCAATCTTTAGTTCAGAGGTTTTCTGAAGCTCACAGGGCAAAAAAACCACATGTATTCAGTTAATATAGCACTACCACTATCTCACAAATTGGAGGTAGAGAGATAAAGAACTCTAAGATACTTTGCCATAAGGAAAGTAGAAAGACAAAGCAACAGTCGGGATTTGGGTTTTTATTTGCTTCCAACTGAGTAGAAATACAGTGAATTTATATGCTAATGTGAAGCAGCCAAAAGAAGGAAGGAAAGCCAGGATGTGGGAGGGGGAAGATGTAGGAACAAGGACCTAGAGAATGTGGGAAGGGACAAGAATGAACTGATCACCATTTGTAACGCAAAGCAGAAGGGCAGAAAGCAAAGTAGACAGATGCGAAACCAAGAAGGCTGGAGGACTTGGGACCACGGCGGACATTATTTTCTGTTTTCTCAGCTGAAGTCAAGGCCCTCAGTTCATGGGGAAAACCAATGAGGAAGTGCTGAGCTTTCAGGAAAGAACAGAAGATGCAAATGGCTTTTTCTTTGACTGTTGGAGTTAATGTGAGACAGGCCTCAGGGCTGTGAGCTTTGGGCAGCCACATTGAGCTGCTGAGGCACAGGGGCGGAGCCGGCCAGAGGCAAATTCCAGCAGATTTTGCCAGCAGAGAACTAGGTAGGAGTTAAAGGAGTTGGAATGTATACAAAGCAATGACTTCAGCATTACTCACCATAGTGAGAAGGGACATAAAGACATGATGGGGTGGGGGGGGGTGACCTTAAATAAAATAAAGAAAAAAGTTGTATCCCAAGGCTTCCTGAATGATGGAGCCAGCAAACTTTGCTCAGGTGCTGAGATGATGTTATTAGCTCCTCCTGGATCCCTGTTGCCCTCTCTTCTTAGTCTGCCCCTGTCATCCTCCCTACATTCAGGTGTTAACACTGAAGGATACCAGCGAATACACAGCAGCCCATTCTCCAGTTGTGTGTTAATCAGACTCTTTCCATTTAATGAATAAAATGTTTCAGACACAAAGGTCTCAAATTTCAAACCATTAACAGATTGTAAATAATAAATTTTGGGCAGAATGCCTGGGACACACTAATGTTTTTTGAATGAATAAAAATAAAAATATGATGGTGAAAAATGAAGGCCTTGTGACTTCTAATAGACATAAGTGATGAGAACATCCACAAATCCTTATAGGAGAGATGCAAAGCACACTTGAACTGTCATCCTTTCTTTTTATTTTTTATTTTATTTTATTTTAAAGAGGATAAAACAGAATAAAACCAATCAAAACAAACCAGTGTAAGAGATACAAGACTTCAAAACATTACAAAATCAGCAATAGTTACCATAATGCCCCTTGACGTCTTCAAAACAGCTGCAGACAACATTGGACAGGGTAAAAATCAAACAAAACAGAATAGAATAGAAACAATAAAGACATAACAATGAATATAATAAAGGACTTCAAATAAAGGGCTCAAAAGGATCATCCTTTCATCGGACAGGCAGTGATGATCCTGAGACGAGAGAGCTAATGTGCATATTCTTCCTCTGCTTCAGCCGAAAGGCTGGCCAACTTCCAAGGCAGGCAGAAGGGATAGGAAGGGAACCGTGATCTTCCCTTCCCCAGAGATCACAAATACACCCCCCATCACATCCTCTGGGCTACTCCAGGCCATGTGTGCAAGAGAAGCTTCCGTACCTGGCACAGTCAAACAGAAAAGGCTTGTGCTGCTCTTTCCTCTGGGATCTGGACACCAGCCAGCGTTGACAGGAGATGACTTGTTATGATGAAAGAATGAGGAAACCTGTGCCCTGGCCTTCTCCACCTGGAAAGGAAGAAGGATGTCGTGGGAGAAAGCTGCCAGACACAAGTGCTCACCAAGAGGAGAGAGCATGCATGGTCCATGCCACGCTCACTCAGACCCTCGCCTGCTTCCTGCCTCTTTGTGGAAACATTGTAAGGGGCTTAGGAGAACTGGGACATGGGAGTCCAAGGGAATCTGGTCCCCTCCTTGCTCAGAAAGCAGAGAACAGAGTGAAGAATCCATCAGATTAATGCCTTATCCCAGACGTGCATAGCAACAGATGAAAAAATCCTAGTTCAAAATGTGATCCATCATTATCCTTCCTGATGGGATTTCCAGTGTGCTACCTCCTTATTTCCGCTTTCTTGGGCTTCCTATATTTTCTATCATGCCTATATGTTTCTTCTGAAAAGGAGAAGGAGTGAAAGTTGAAAGTGTTCTTTAAATGTCTCTTATTTCATCCACTGAGAAATATTAGTGCATTTGATCCTCACATGATCCTCTGAGGTAGAGAATTCTCTGCCTTAGGGAAGCTCACATCACCATCCTCGGGTTGCAAGAACTAGAGGCCTCAGATATGTTACAATGCATGTTTATGTGACAGTGAGCTGCAGTCACCCCAAGTGAGCTGGTGTGATAGGCAAGTCCTCTGTGGATGCATCACTCCCACCCAGCTGGTACCTCTGCTCCGAAGCCTCTCACAGTCTCTCACTGAAGGTTGCTGGCATTGTTCTGTGAATGGCTACTTGGTGAAGTAGGACCTTCCTTCTGCATCATAGGGTCCATACTCAAACAGCAAGAATCAACAAGATGGCCCACTTTCTCTTTGGTATGGCCTCGTTTAAATCCTGGAGGAGGTTAACTATGCCCACAGCTGTCGAGGAGCATAACTGTTATGTAAACCTGATATTCTGAATGTAGACATCTCGTCCTTAACCATAAGTGAGGCATTGCTTAGTAAAATAGTCAAGATTCGTTCAGAACATTATAGGTATGAATTCCTCACTGGCTCACCCCTAGAACTGGGAGCCGTGTGACTCCTGACCTACACCAGCTGGTGTGAGTCAGAGCTGTTGGGCTGAGAGGACACCCAAAGCCAGTGAGAGAGCAGGCTACATCCAAAAGAAATCATCAAATATTAAGGACTATGGCCCTCAGTTTTCTCACTGTCAAGGAAGGGAGGCATAACTATGGAGAAAGGAGGACTACAATAGTTTACATGATGATGGATTATAATATGAGGCACTGGTGTAAACACAGGGTTTCCAAAATACGTGGATACAGAGACTAATAAACTATGTATATGGCTTTATAGCTCTTCTCACTGAGCAAGCCTGGAATCAGTGGTACTCTTGTAGCATGGAGTGCTGTGAGGGCCTAATTCTAATTTTCTAAATACCATTTTCAACTGAAAGCTACTAGAACTCCTTGGAGACATAGCTGATGCCAGTTCCTGGGCAAGAAAAGTACAAGATGAACCTGTAATTTTTGTGCAGTGAAGTTAAGCATTTCTCCAAGAACGATGGGGGACACCAGCAGTCATAGAAGTCAGCTTCACAAAGTTCTCTTTGGCCAGATCCAGGTCACTTTAAGTATCCAAGCAAATAGTGCTTGTAATAGATTATAATTCATTCAACGAAATAGGAACCCATGAATCCATATTGATTTAAATAAATGCGAAGGGAAAGCTCTATCTTAGAGTAGAATCCCAAGTGATAATTATAGAAGGAATGATGGCATTATATAATTATTTATTGATCATCTTAATATTTGGCTCAGGTAAAAAACATCTGCAGATGTCTAAATTAATGGATGATGTTTTAATAAGGAAACATTTTTATATGGTCTCAAATCTATCCACTTATTAGCATCTTTAATAGATAATTATCAACACATCAATACTTAGCATCATCCATTTGCAAAGTTCTAATCCTATCTAATCATGAACTTTCCTAGAAACCTAAAATCCTATCTAATCATGAACTTTCCTAGAAACCTAAAAGACAGCATCTTAACCAAACTATAAAAGTTAGCATCAGCACTAATGGGTTAATCAACATCGAGTGCTTTGACAACATGCACTGAAAGAACTCACCATCATTTCTACGATATTCCTGCAACATATTAGAATCCAATCATGACAAAACCTCAGACAACCTCAAATGGAGAGACATTCCTCAAAGAAACTGGCCTGCACTTCAAAAATATCCAGGCCATAAAAGATAAATAAAAACTAAAGTGTTCCAGATTGAAAATGATTAAAGAAATATGTGACCTACAATCAATGCATGATCCTCAATTAGCTCCTGGGCCCTAATGCCATTTGTATCATCAGTTTTGGGTTTCAACAACAAAATACCTGAGATATTTAGCTTATAAAGAGAAAAGTTTTATTTGGCTCAAGATCTGGTTTTGAATTTTCCAGTCCAAGATCAGGTGGACCCATTGCTTTGAGCATCTGATGTGTATGCTAGATGGAAATGGCAGGGAACATATGGTGTTGCAGACTGCTCACTGTATGGCCAAAAGCACAAAGAGAGTTAAAGGATGGATCAGGTCCCCACACCTCTTGGGAGGACACCCTAATCATCTAAGGACTCCCAATAGGCCACACCTCCTACAGGTTCCACTACTTCTAAACAACATGGGAACCAGGCCTGTAACAAATGGACCTTGGAAAGGGAAAACGTGGGTTTCACGACACATGACAGAAAAACTATAGAAGTGAGACATAACTTATTTAAACATGTTAATGGAGTCCCAGGTGATATCTTGATACATGCATACATTTTGTAATTTTCAAATTGGAGCAAATGTATCTATTTCTTCAACCACTTGAACAAAGAAAATATATCCACTACCCAGACCATGGCATCATGGTGTCAATGAAATTTTAGCAGGGATCTGTGGATTGGAAAATACCTTGGTATCAATGTTAACTTACTGATTTTGATGGACATTCAGTAGTTAGGTGCTGTGACTCATGCGGCTCCTGAGGTTCTTGGGGTTAAAAGACCATGAGAGCATGAGAACAATAAGAAGAGACAAAGCTGGTGTCAGGTGGAGTTCTTACTCTCCTGATGGGAGGAAAAGGACTGCTCAACCAATGCAGCATGTTTATTTATATACTGGGAAAGATGATGTCAATTTCAGCCCCTCTGCCTAGCAACCCATTGCTTGCATTGTCTAGGAGCTTGATGTTTTCCTGGGCTGTAGCAACTTTTTCACATTGCTGCCCTGGGATCTCTTTGTTTTCTGGTAGGAGCATGTCTGGTTCATGCTCTAGGTCAATTTCCAGCTTCCACAGCTCCCAACATAGCCATCTCTTTTGTTATTGCACAGGATGGGTGGTCAGTTGAAGCTGGAGGAGTGTTGGAGAACTCTGTATAAGATCTTTTATTTTAAGTGCAGTCCAAATATTTTTAAGTCCCTGAATTCCACAATTGAAACCTGTGCAGTCCATTAATCTGTGACAGTAGTCAGCTACCTGTACAGCTGGCAATTGTCAAAAGGTATTAGTGGTTTGAGTTTCTTTTATAACATATTACTTTAGCATTGTTTTATATTCCTCTAGTAGTGGTACGTTTTCTGCAGGATGTTCAAGACCAAGTTAAGGTGAGACCCGTATTAAATACAATCAATTTTTGTTATCTAGGTCAGTCGAGTCTCCTCAGGAATTACCCTGAAACCACGCATAGCACTTCTTATTCTTCTGTCAGTGTCAGCCATTTGGATGAGTCATGGCCATTGCTTAACCAAGTTGCTTTCTGTGAAAGCTTGAGAGATTTCTGCTCTTGGTAACTCTACTTAGGCACACCACACACCGATGGTCACTTTCCTCAGTGGTCATCAGAAGACCAAGAACTCACTGAGTATCAGATGCCAAGCAGAAGTTCTCTAATGTCCTGGGTCCTCATTGACCTTGGAGGGCTAGGGCCAAAACACTGGCTGTCCTCTTAGCCTATCTGTCTCTCTAATTGTTGGGCTCTAAACCTCAGTTGTTGAACATACTGAAGAAAAGATTGATAACAGTATAATATAGTAGAGGTATCAAACATCTTACAACATAAAACCATTTTTTAACAACCATGGATGTTTTAACATTTGACTGCCTGTAGAATATTAGCAGTTACATATTTTACACAGAAAATTAGAAATCAAACCATATGCAACATTGTAGCATAAAAAACATAGTGACATTTTTAACACACTCGAATTTTTATTTCGACATCAAATTTCTCATTTTTGGTCAATTATCCCTATCTAATCCATAAAAGATTTTACCTAACTTGTTGACATTTGGTGGGATGTAGCTCTCATAAGCATTTGGTTTTTTGTTTGTTTTTTATTTTAAAGAAGGTAAAAGTAAACACAACAAAACAGAACATAAGAAAGCAATGTAAGAGACAAATTTCAAAGCAAGACAACCAGAGATCTTCACTGTCTATCATATTTTCTTGTTTTCTTCCAAATAGTTGTCCATATTTTCATATACAGCGAATTCATAAAAAACAACATAGTATAAAACTGATCTGAACAGGATGATGAAGGCATTTTAGGTCTTCAAGACCAGACAGTAGGGCTGGGGATTAGCTCAGCGGCATAAGCGCCTGCCTGGCAAGTGCAAGGTCATGAGTTCGATCCCCAGTACCACCAAAAAAAAAAAAAAAAGACCAGACAGTAGGAAAGCCAACAATGGCTGCCATATCTCATTCTCTTCAAAATAGTTGTCCATACCTTCACATATGTTGAAATTAAACAAAACAAAACAGATTAAAATCATTCTGAGTAAAGAATAATATTATTGCTGAATTTCATACCATGATGCTATGGAATCAGCACTGGGTACTGTAGTGTCTCTTTTTCTTCAAAGCAATTGTTCCTTTCACCATGCATTATATAATCAGTTCTCATAAACTGTTTATAAGTTCTACACATGCATGAGTCTCTACATGTATATTTATCCTTTCTGTATTAGAGAGAAAAACAAAACAAAGCAAGACAAAACAAATTCCTAGAAAAACATGAAACAAAAAAGTCATATAAAACTGCAATACAAGGTGATCTACAATGGTTACTATAATATCTCTTGTTATCTTCAATAGAATTGTCTATATCATCAGGCATAGTATAATTGAATATAGCAGTGCATAACAATATTAATAAAAATTAGACATTGGAGACATTATAAGACTTCAAAAGCAGGTAATAATCAAACCAGAGTGGGTATCCTAGTGAATCTTGTTATCTTCAGTGTAGTTGCCTACACTCTCAGACTTGATATTATCAATCATAACAGATTTGAATAAAATCAGTCAATACAAAACAACAATCTAGGACTGTGGTCTGGCAAGCCGCAGCCACCCCAGGGCGGGAAAACCAGAAGCAAGAGCGTCTCCTGAGATCCGTGCCATGCTGGAACTTAGGGGGCCGAGCCAACCAGTAAGCAGCCTGCCACCCTGGAAAGTGACTGTGGTCTGGGGAGCTGCGGCCACCCCAGGGCGGGGAAACCAGAAGCAAGAGCGTTTCTTGAACTATCACACATGTTCAAGTTCCAATGAGACACAGTGTGGTAGATAGAACCAATGGTGGTAGAACAGAGAAAGCATGGTAGGACTTCTGAATATGTGTGATAGTTCAAACAATTTTCTTTTTTTATCAAAAATGAGATATTATAGTACCCATTGATCATTTTCTGTTATTTGGCTCAGAAAGCCCTGTAATTCTTTCACTCTATGTATGGCTTAATACTATTGTGTTATGTTTGATAGTATTGTATTTGAAACTACACTCAACTATAGCAGAGTAAGAGATACGGTGTTAGATACTGTTGATGTCCAGTTGACTTAATGTAACGTACTGTGTTGCCTATGTTGTCCTGTTCTGATCTGCTCTGTACTGTCCCCTTTTGTTTTATTCTCTTTCAAATAAAAAAAAAACAACAATCTAACAAACCAGATTCAAATAAGATCAGTCATAATAAGACAGTGTAAGTTATATAGGGCTTCAGATTAAGTTAATAGGAAATTGAGGATGATTACTGTACTATATCCTGCTATTTTGGGGATAGTTGTCTGTGCCCTCAAATCTAGTACAAGTAGACAAACTGGAACAGAATATAATCCATCTAAACAGAGAGGTGAGAACAATGTGGATTTTCAATCCTGATACACTATTAACAATATCCTCTGCCTTCCTTTTTTAGACAGTTCCTCTCCTTTCACTCCCATAGGGTGCACTGCACATTTTGGGTCCCACCAACTCCCTCAGTTTTTAGATTGGAGAGGCAACCTGCTATTTACCTAAGTGGTTCCAAACCTTCTCACTCTTGGACTTGATCTCAGGTTGTATTCCTTTACCTACAAAAGCCTCAAGATTTTCCTTCATTATAGCTGAGTAGTTCTCTACTGCACAAAAGTATCATGTCTTTCCATCCTATCTGCAGGTGCTGGTCAGGTTGCCCCTATTTCTCTCTGGTTCCCTGTCACAGAGAGCATTGCTTTTTCATATTTGATTTTCAATCCATAAACCCTCTTTCGGGTTAATTGTATTTCCTATACAGAGCATCTCGATGGACCCTATCTCCTGATCTACTCTGCCTGTGTTTCTTTTTGTTAGTGTATCAAGGCCATCTATGTTAGAGATTATAGCCAACCTTCTCTGCCTCATTTCTGCTATTCTATTTTTTTACCATTGGTTGTCTACTTTTCTCCTTCATTCCTCTGTCTGCCCCATTCATTGAGGCCTCTCTGCCACTGTTCCTGATATCCTGGTGTTTTTTTTTCTCTCTCTCTCTAGAATGTCCTTCAGTACTTTTTCTAGGATTGGATTAGTGGTCACGAACTCCCCCAGTTCCTCTTTGTCGTGGAAGCATCTTGTTTCTCCATTAATTTTGAGAGACAGTTTTGCAGGGTACATCAATCTGGGTTAGAGATTACTTTCTTTCAGATTATTTTCTATTTTCTTTCAGGGCTTGGAGTACTTTGCTCCAAGCTCTTCTTGATTTGATGATCTGTGTTGAGAAGTCTGTTGTGATTTTGATGGGTTTTCCTTTATAGGTGATCTGTTTCTTTTCTCTGATGGCTTTTAATATTCTGTTCTTGTGATAAATTTCTGGGATCTTGATTATTATATGTCTGGGTGTAGCTCTATTTTGGTTGTAGGTGGCTGGAGTTCTGTATGCCTCATACATCAGAATATCATTTCCTTTTCCTATGCTTGGGAAGTTTTCCTTAATTATTTCTGTGAATAGCCTTTGTATTTATCCCTGCTTCTTCACTCATATTTTTTATTCTTAGTTATAGATCCTCTTGTCTTCTAGCCTTTGTATTGTTACTGCCTGTTTCCTTGTTATTCTTAGGAGATCTTTCCTTTTGCAATCAGACATTGCAAACCTATCTTCAAGTTTTATTAATCTATCTCTAGTTACTGTCAGGCAGTTTTTCCAGCTTTCAATGGAGTTTTTAATTTCCTGGTAATCTCTTTGAATCTGTTTCATGTATTCTAGGTTTTCTTTATATTCTTCATCTAATGTTTCTCTCCTTTTTTGTGTTCCTCCATTCTTCTGTCTGTGCCTTCTTGAGAGGTGCTTAGCATTTCTTTTATTAATCTTCTTATATCTTGCCTTACTTGTGTTACTATTTCAGTTTTGAGCTCATCAATGATGTCACGAAGATATCTCTTTATGTCCACTGATGCTGTGTCTGATATTGCATGTTTGCTGACCTCAGTCTCTTTTGTATTTACCTCTCCTAGGTCAATATTTGCAGGGTTGGGGGCTGGGGATTTTTCTTATTTCTTTCTTTTGTCATGTTTTTGGTTTATTCCATATAGGTGTATAGTGGAGGTCCCAGACCCTTTCCTTGTTGGTTATGGTTCTTCTGAAGCAGACTGGCTAGGGATTACTGTCCTCTCCAGTTTGCTGTTGGTCATTGAGGTGCAAGCAGAGGCAGCGTATGCTGGCCCCTCCCCTCTGAGCCAGTCAACCAGCAAGAGCCTTCACCACGTTAGTGTGTGTTATGCGTACAGAATCAGTTTGGGACGACTGATTGGGTCCTAGCCAGGGGCATGACCCAGGCCAAGCAGATCCCATCAATCTGCTCTGGGTAGGGAGCAACAACTGAAGTCACTGCTGTTCCTTGTTCATGCCTGTCCTGCCCAATTCCAACATGTCGTCCAGTTGGTCACTCCTTTCCTGTGGGAGGGTCTTATTCCAAGCTCTCACCGAGGGTTACTGCAGATCCCCATGATGGCTTCTTTCTCTGTTGGGCTCGCAGGCCCCAAACTTCAGCACAACTGCAGCTCCGGTGGCGGTGAGTGTGCTGCGACCTGAATGCAAGTTTGGGTGGTTCCAGAGAGAGCACCGACGGTAGCTCTATGACCGCTTGTTTGACCAGCTCTTTTCCCTTTAGTTTCTTTATGGATCAAAAGGGTCCATCTCCTTTTGTCTGGTCCTCTCCAGGATGTTTTATTCTGGCATCTGAGTTGTTTCTCTCAGGGAAGCTCTGTATTTTGCTGCTTACTGATCCGCCATCTTTAGCTCTGCCCTCATAAGCATTTGTTGAAGGCAGAGATCTGAATCTGAACCAAAATTTTGTCACCATGAATAATCCCTATTTTACATTTTTTGAAGCCCTGTGCATCTGGAAGGATAAATGTATGAATACACTATGAAGTTAACAACAATCATTTGCCATAACCATAGGAAAACCTTTGTATGGGAATTTTTTAAATCAAAAACTGTATTGTATTATTTCTTTTGATGATGATCAATGTGAACATATTATAATAATATTTTTATATAACTTTAGTTGAGGTATCTCCCACAAGGCTATGGGGATCATTGAGGCCTCCAGTCAATGAACTGGGGCTGGTTAAATGTTACCAGCTGGCCACTTTCTTATTCATCAATTGAAGTCCTGTCCAATAATCCCAACCCCAAGTGATTTTTATTTAATCATCTTTATAATAATTTTTTCTTAAGAAAACTCTTATCATAACATTTAACATTATTTTTGACAATAAGAGACTCTCAAGTTATGATAAGCAACAATGTACATTATATTTACACAATAACTTTAGCATCATTTTGACTAACTGGGAACCCAGGTGGAAGCATGTTTCTTAAGTCTGTTATCAAAATTAAACTTTGATTAAATGATCCAAAAATGTAAAAAAAAAAAAGGAAAAAAGAGAAAAATTGTTGAGCTCAAAATAAAAGGAACAGCTGTTTACAGATTGGACAAATGGTCAAACATGGACAGACGCTCTGTATAGATTCAAACAGACGTAGAAACAAACACAGTTGTCAGTGTCTGTGAGAACTCTCTAAGTTCCTGAGGGCTGTTTAACACCCCTTTGCTGAACTAGCTCGCTTCTTCTGTGTGCTCAGGGTTGACACACTTGTCACCTCCAGCACCCCATGCCCTCAGGGCATTTCTCAGGTGCTCCTGTACGGGCACTTGTGCTTTTGGCTCCACACATGTGAATGATCACTAGCTCAGCGACTTCCAGCAACAGCTTAACAGACTGGACCAACAGATACACAAGCAGACTGACAAACATCTTATACAATCAGAATGCACTAAGATATATTTTAGCCAAATTGAATTGCATAAAATTTTTACAACTGTAGAATTTAAAATTATAAAGACTAATCAGATTTGTTGTAGGTCAATTAGCAGAGATCTCTTATCAAAGAATTTTGGAAGGACACAATCGTATCTATAATTAACATATTTTTATCATAGGACTTAGCATACACTCTTGTCATCTACTTGAACCTTTGGTTTTATTTCTGTTACCATCTCCTGAGCATCCTAGGTCAATTCAGGTTGGTTCTAGCTTCATCCTTTCCAATCAGTTGTGGCATGGTCTCTGAGGCATCACTGTCACAGGACTGAGCATCAGTTTCTTGAGAGGAATCAACACCTTTTCTGGGTTTGGGCCCATGATACAGCTGGACAGCACACACTGGCACCCAGATAGGCCATTTAGCTTTTCCTGGAAAAACATAAGATACCCTCGACCCCACATTAGTACTGGACTGGGTGCTTTTATTATCCAGTATGAAGATCTTTCCAATGGACTCTTTTTAGCCTTTATTGTATTATCTATCTGCTGTGGCAGTTACATCTTTATTAGAATCTAAATATTTTAAATGGTATGTACTGCCAAGTGAAATCTATTATGAGGTGAACTCTGCCTTTTGTTTTTTGAAATTAAATTGTGAGCACATTAACTACTTTTAAGACCTGAAGATTATAAAGCATTTTTGTGGTGAGGTATAGAGAAAAAAGAAAACTGCGTTTTGTATTTGGGCACCTTGAGCTCTCTTGCAACCTGCAGGTTGTGCTCCTGCTCTGGGTAGGAGGCCCACTGTCGGGGATTTCAGTGCCAGTGCAGTGTAAACTTTTGATGCATAAAGTGTGTGCATGGGTGACAGGAAAAACCGGGGTGCCCTGGGCAGGCCAGAGCCATGTCCCACCTATCTAGTAAGTATCGCAAGATCCAAAATCCTTAGGTAACCTTTCTTTACTTACAGATTTTCCAATTTTTGTCAAGGGAAGAATAACCAATTGAGCAATATAATAATTCAGGGAGATTTGAACTGTGTTTTGTGTAGATTGAATCATAACCTTGATTTCCCTTTGCACCTGGAACAAGCAACATTGTTTCTTTACCTTCCTCTTAGGGATAAAACTCCAGGCTCAGTGGAGCACTTTGGCTCCCTCCCCTGCCTAGGAGCCTGGGAGAAGTAGTGAGAGGAGCAGAAAGCAGCAGTTTCTCCCTGTTAAATAACCCTTTAAAATCTGTAGAGGTCCACATAGATTTGTGTCGGCTTGTTTTTTCCCTAGTCTTGCTCTAAGCTGTTTCCTCCCAATTTCCTCCCCAGTAAGTAAATTTACAATTTCTTCTTCTAGAGACAAACTCAAGAAATTTAGCAAGCTGTGTAGTGTCAGTGTATTGAAAACTAAAATTGACTTAAGAAAAGCAAAAAAGACCTAAATAAACAGGCAACATAATCATGAATTTGAAATAAGTACCCCTGTGGTAAACAATTTTGAAAAACAATGGAGTTTGAGGATTTACACTACCAGATATCTAGACCCAGTACAAAGCCATAGTGAGACAGTGATATGCTGGAGCCAGCCTGTTATCAGCTACTGAAAGCCAAATGTTGGATTTTTATAAGTTTTAAAGTTTAGTTGTCATATTGGTTATTTGAAATTGTCTTTTGTGAGAGCACTTTGTAAACAGAAGTCATCAAACCACGAATCACAACCATATTACCCCTTACCCATTAGGAGCCTGCCGGGCCAAGCAGGGCTGGGCCATCTTGGGGAGCCGTCGGAGCTGTTGCACCCTACTCTTTGGCAGGGCTGCCACAGGCCCCACTGGAAGTTTTTCTTTTGTAACAGGAAGGTCTTCCACATCAGTTTTGAATTTACATCAAGTGGCCCATCGCCTACACAGTGGACAAATGGTTGAAAGTTTTGCTGAAGAGACAGTTAGTGGACAGCTGTGGGGGCTGTGTTGCCCCCACAGGTGCAGCAGCATAACTTTTAGCAAAATGCCCCCTCCCCCACAACAAAAACAAGTAGCTTTGTTTTTTCTTTGCTTTAGGCTGTGAACTGATGACCTAAGTGATTATAATTTGTCTTGGCTTTTGAGAATTCAAAGTTTAGTAACAGAGTAGATACATTGAAAACCCTCTATGTACTGTCTTACCCATCTGGTTTCTTTTCGCATCAATTGCAAGGAAGATGGAGAAAACTGCTCTACTCCTTGAAAGGCAGAACTTTTAGCCTGTGATACAGCAAAATTTCTCTGAGCTGAAAAGGCAGGCGTTGCCTCTAGTGGCTCAGTTAAGATTATTGAGGTGGCTGTTAAGCCGCTATCTTTTCACTGCTTGGGACTTGATTCTATTTTTTTTTTTTTTCATACCTGGGATTGAACTCACAACTGTGCGATTGTAAGGCAGGCGCTTATGCCACTAAGCTAAATCCCCAGCCGGGACTTGATTCTAAAACAGTGCCTGGAGCCAATTTTATTGTGATTATCTCAAAAAGTTTAGGATTATTATGATCCTGTCTAATCCTGATCCACAGAAGAAATATAAACACTGGAATCACACATGCAACAAATAATTTCTCATCTATTTGTGATTCTTTTGAATAAGTTTGCCCCATAGTTAGATAGTTTCTCTCAGGCCTGTTTATAACTGGCCCTAGAGAATAAGGGACTTTCAATGCCCCACTCTTTACACCTGATGAAGCCAATACCAGTACACTCCAGTGATGACTATTAACCTGTACCAATGTACTTCTCCCCCTAAATTGCATGCATATGAGAAGTGTCCCCTTGCCCTCAATCTCTTACCCTGCCTGTGTTCTGGCACCATATGCCATGACCCAAATGGCTCCTCAGGTTCTTGGGGTTAAAGACCACGAGAGAATGAGAACAATAGGAAGAGACCAAGCTGGTGTCAGGTGGAGTCCTTACTCTCCTGATGGGAGGAAAAGGACTGCTCAACCAATGCAGCATGTTTATTTATATACTGGGAAAGATGATGTCAATTTCAGCCCCTCTGCCTAGCAACCCATTGCTTGCATTGTCTAGGAGCTTGGTGTTTTCCTGGGCTGTAGCAACTTCTTCATATTGCTGCCCTGGGATCTCTTTGTTTTCTGGTAGGAGCATGTCTGGTTCATGCTCTAGGTCAATTTCCAGCTTCAACTGCTCCCAACAGTTATGTTGAGAATGCCTTTGTTTTGAGAAAATATACACTAATGATTTTACAAGAAATGGGACATTGTGCCTTTTGCAAATTTTCACCAAGCAGTTAGGGAAAAAATATAAAGGTAGAGACAGTACATTATTTTGATGGTGAATTTAGGGATATCTGTGTGCTATTCTGGAAACTGCAAATTGTAAGTTTAAAATCAAATACTAAAATTAAATTATTTAAAATTTATGTCTTTAAAGTTATTTTTAAATAAATTTAGTCAAAAAAGCACATAGTTCAAAGTAGCAAATTTAAATAATACATGTTATGGACAGAGAGAGAGGCATTGAGATGCTTCCCTAAGATTATGCACAATGTGTTTTGCAGTTATATTTTGGGATGGGGAACATGCCTTACACAAGCTGTTGTGGTTTGTGTTCCTGTGGCCCCACCCCAAGCCTCATGCAATCATAGATGCAACCAAATCTAGTGTTTGGGACTGGTTTGCTGTCTAGAGCTCGGACTGGTGGTGGGAGTGTTTCACCCACCCGGAGGTCGAGCCAGCATACCGTGTAATGACGAGGAGAAGGTGTGTCTTCCTCTTGCCCAGTTGGAGCTTGCTGTTTGCTGTGGCCCTGCCATACCACCCTGTTGCCTGGAGCCAACTGAATATGGACTGAAACCTCCAACCTGTAAGAAATAAACTTTTCCTTCCCTAACTTTGGACATCAGGTATTTTGTCTGAACAATGAGAGAAAAAGTAACTAAGGCACAAGCTTTCTGTGACTTGCTTTAAACACTTAGAAATACATCCTAGAAGCTGGATGTGACGGTGTATGTCTGAGATCCCACCTACTCAGGAGGCCGAGGCAAAAGGATCACAAGTTCAGGTCTATACTGGGCAATTTACAGAGACCCTGTGTCAAAACTAAAGATAGAAAAATGGACCAGGTATGTGGTTCAGTGGTAAAGTTATTTTATAGTAAGAGCCAGGCCCTGTATTCAATATCACACACTGAAAAATAATTAAATTCAAAGTAAATCTACACATATACCATATACTTGAATGAGTGCCTGGGTTGCCTCTATATTTTGAGTCAATTCAAAGTGTTTGTATTTTACAGTCATTTTAACTTTAGAGACGAGGCTGAAGTCACACGGTGACAGATCAGGTGAATAAGGTAGATGAGGACACACCATAATGTTCTCACAAACCTGCCTTTCCTTTGCATGGCACTTGGAAGCAGCATTCACTGCATTTTTTATTGCACCTCATAAAGACACTCATGAAAGAGTAGTTCCAGAACTAATTCAGAAAAGAGCAAGCTGAACAATGGGATAAGTATGCACAAGTGAAGCGAAGTATTTTAAGAGGGTACTGATCAGTTGTTCTGTCTTTGTCTTTTTGAGACAGCATTTCACTATGCAGTTCAGGCTGGCCTTGGGCTCACTTTGTAGCTCAGGCTGGCCTCAGACCCTCAGCAGTTCTCCTGCCTCAACCTCCCAAGTGTTGGAATTACAGGTGTGTGCTACCACAGCTGGCCTATAATCAATTCATTTATTTAAACAACCGCCATACTTTTTGATCTGCCTTTGTATGTCATTATTCTTAATTAGAGACTGGCAGTGGGAGAGGTCACCCAGAGAAGATTGTAAGTGCTGCAAACAACATGGGCTGTGCCAGGGATACAGTAGGCCAACTTCCTGCCAACATCTTGGGCAGATCTGCACTATAGGAAGAGCAGCACTTTGGTTAGGACAAGTATTCAAACTTCGTATATTTCTCCTGCAAAAGTCACCCTGAGAATGACTGGAAATACAAGGTGTAATTGACAGACATGAGCAAAAAGTAAGCTGGTATATAGTTACTTTTCATGAGGCTTTTAACTTTTTTATGACAGAGCCAGTGATGCTAAGAACAAAGGTATTATAGAGTCCTTCCTGAAGGAAGTGACCTAGTCACCAAAGAGTCAAATCTTTGGAAAGAAAATGTATAAATAGTATAACCACATACATTCTTCCATTTAATTCATATGTGATGGTCAGATAAAAAATATGAAATCATCCATTCATTGTCATTGTTATCCCACATGATTAGTAAAACCATTTAAGTGACCTTTTGGTTTTTTTCAATATGATATTGAAGGCTTAGGTGTAAAATTAAGGCATTTAACCAAAGCACATCATAGATTCTCATTACTCTTTTTCAAGCACTATAGTGCCTATTTACTCTGACTCTTGAAGAGAGAGTTATAATTTAGGGTGCACCCATAAATATAGGTTAGATTAAAATAATTGACACCACTATATAAACAGGAAAAGAAAATCAACTTGTATATTTTCCAACCATTTAAATAAGTAAAAAAGAACTCTTCAAAATAGAACAATAAAGTATCACATTGTAGTGCAGTATGTATATTTGTTTGCTTGTTCGTTTTGCCTTAGAGAGAAAGGCAGATAGAGTGGAAAGTTACTAACAGTCAAACTAGTTTCAAGAAAGCGCAATTCACAATTGCTTCATTCTAGATGCCAGAGTTTCGGGAGCTAAATGTATTCTAGAGATAAGTGCTAGGGACCACATTTCCTAGGGATTTCCAGAGAACTGATTTCTGTGACTGCAATAAAAAGACCCCCACACATCCATTACTCTTTGTGTTGTTTGACAAAAAGCTGATCTGAATCCCCTGGCATTTTACATGATGCAGCAGCATTGCATAAAGCTGTGTGGAATTAGAGGGTGCTCCTGAAACACTGAGTCACCCCAATAAAAGAGATACACTGAGTTACCCCAATAAGAGATGTGCAATCACTGGTTCACAGGTGCCATCCCATGACACACTGCACTCAGTTGTATTTATTGAATTTCAGTTACCTTAGGTCATTTTTATTTGATGATTTTTATAATTCATTTAAAAATGTAAAGGTACCTGTTTGCCAGAGATCACTTCAAGGGCTCGTTTCCAAGCCATTGAACGTTTGACACTGAATTTCTTAGTCTAAAAGTGCTATAATACTATGAACTTCTCAAAAAAAATACTATGAACTTCTCCAGAGAGGCACAATGATGCACATATAAATATAATCTGGAAAGGAGTCTGAAAGAAACAAGGAACTTACTCATTTAGGGCTAAAAAACACTTGAGATACATAAGTATTCAGACTGTTAGAGGTGAGGGGAACACTGGAATTCCTGAGATGTGTGCTCACATCTTAGGTAATCTCACAGATAAGCAAATGTACAGCCTGCCAGAAATGACATAGCCCGAGAGCCCTCAGAATGTATTTATAGCTGCTCGGTCACTAAGAAACCAACATTTGATCTGTTCTTTCCAAAACAGGTTTTTAAAAATTCAAAAGGGAAAAGAGCAAGAGCCCTGTAAAAAACGTCTTCTGCAGCTGATTGTCACACCGCAGCCAAAAACTCATGGTCATTCTGGTTGCAAAGTCCAAACAGGGCAGATCACAGGTTAGGAGAGCAGTTTCTGGGAGAGGGGCTGCAGGAAGGAGGAAGGGCTGCTCCTGGAGGCATTTGGCTCTCGAGACCTGTAGAGAAGCCATAACTGACGCATCTTTTGGGGAAGGGAGGCAACTTGGTAAGCACATCCTCTGCAAATGTTTAACACTACTTTGCCCTATGCTCCAGGAAAACAAGGGACACGCACACACACACATACACACAGGTAAAGGACCATGAGTCCTAGTTTCCAAAGGCTCCCTGGTTCTTTTCAACATCTAGAAGTGTATGGGAAGTGAGATTTTGGAAAACGGGGCCCAAAGTCATCATTAATGATTAGTAACACTTAGGCCAGAGTCATCCACCATCACTCATCCAAGATGCTATAGTCCAAACAGTTTGGAAAATCTAAGTTCCTTTATATAACTCAGCAAAGCAATGTGACATGAATTCCTCTGCTCATAAAACTTGACCCAGATTTATGAGACAGTGTTTCAGGGCTGCCACTACACACCTCTGACTGGTATGTGTGTCTGCGTGTGTGTGTGTGATTATCATACCTTTCCAGTAACTGTTGGAAAATTATGAATTTCGGAATATCTTGCAGAAGGAACCTTGGTGATGGATCATGGGCCTGAATCCTGTCTTTGTATCTTTCTTCTTTCTTCTTGTGTTCTCGTTGTAGGTCAACCCACCTATCCATCAGTAGAAACAATGAATTGAGAGTATCTTCCCAGGCAGGTATGTCCATATGCACCACTTGCCAATCCAGATCTGTTAGTTTTCCAAGATGAACATCAAGCTTCAGCGAAACCACACTGCGTAGGTGAGCCTTGCACACCAGGTCACCATGATCCTGGCAGGCAACTGTCAGATGTCCACACAGAGGACCTTGGACATGATCCCCAAGCTTAGTTTCACACAGAAATCACCTGGGGCTCTCTTTCCCTCCCCCCACCAGTAGGCACTGGTCTGGGTGCAGCCTGGTCTTGGAGAGTTTAAATGTTCTGTCTTACTAGAATAAAAGTATTTTGAGAAGAATAATAATGATACAATGTTTTCTAACTCTAATCCTTTGTTGATACTACAAATTTAAGATCCCCATATGGAAACAAAAAGGGAAAAATGAAAATAAATCATCATAATAAAAGTTCCTAAATTCAGAGTGATAGCACATCCAAGAAATGAAATGCAATGTGAAATAAAACGCACTGTGAGATAGTGGACACCCACGCGTGGTGGTGCACATCTCACAGGAAGTCCAGCAGCCAACTTGAATGAAACCTGCCTGTAGGATTGGAGGCAGAGAGGCTGATGCTGAGTCCTGAATGGCTTTGGGGAGCTTCCAGGTTCATGGGGGACAACCTACCTCTGTGAACTACCTGCCTGCTTGGAAGAATAAACTCTTGCGCATTTTTGTTGTTATATTCAACTCTATCCAAAACCTAACAAACTGAGATTGCCAAAGGCCAAATTCTATCACAGAACCCACGGCCCTGATGCTTACAGTGCGACTCCTGGAACAGCAGCACTGGCGTCTCCCGGGCCTCGTTAGGGATGCTGACACCCAGATCCCCCACAGCCACCTAGTCAGACCTACATTTTTTGCAGCCCCCACCTGCCCCTGTGATTTATATGTACAAATTAAGAAGTTTGAGAAGCACTGATGTAAATTCTCTTTGAAGAACCAGGCTAAATATCATCGATTTGAATGACCTGTCGAGCAGTATTCCCATTACCTAGATACATAAACCCAAAAAATGACACAGAAATATGGCCCAATTTTGAGATCAAGCCTATTATTTTTAACTGACATTTGAAATGTAAAAATATATTTTAAATTACATTTAAAATGTAAAAATAAAAACAGAAAGGTTACATAAAGTTTAAGAAAAAAACTAATTTTGGGCTTTTTAAAGATACAATTCAAAATAAAGTGGGTGCTTTACCCATGGTGATCAAGGGAACAGAATTCATGAACAATAACTACTTTGGGCACTACTCTTACAGCAAAGCTCTTTATTCATTTTTTTCAGTTCCATGCTGCACAATACATTATCTACTTCAGAACCACTAATTTTCTGACAAGTCTGGTTACATCCTAACTTTCCAGTTGAAAATTCGTTCACCTCTCTAGCAATGAAAAACAAACTACGTTTTCTTCTCTTTTCTCTTCTTCCCATTCCTCTTCTTTTGTTTTCTTTGAGACCATACTGTCCTCAAATTCACAGTCCTTCTGTTTCAGCCTCCCAAGGACTGGGACTACAAGCATGTGCCATGACTCCCTGCTAAAAGTGAACATTATACAGTAATTTCAGTGTATGCTCATAGCCCAGAACAGTTTTCTCCACTCCTGACATGGATTCCCGGTCAGTGCATTCAATCCTTTAAATTCTGACTCTCATTTTCCAGCAACTTTACATACGATTTACATAAAATAAAATGTTCAGCTCTTTATTGTACTTCTGGGTGAGTATGACAATTGCATTCATCACCATCCCACTCTAGATGTAAGGCATTCCTACCACTCCAGAAAGTTCCAAGGGAACACTGCTCTGGGGTCATCCCTCCCTCCACTTGCCGCATAGAGAAAGCCCCTCTACCGTGGCTTTCTTAGCCTATTTTATTTCATTTCATTTATTTAGGGTACTAGAAATTAACCCAGGGCCTTTGCACTGAGCCACATCCCCAGCCCTTATTGTTTTTTGAGACAGGGCCTCGATAAGTGCTGCAATCCATGAGGCTTTTGAGATTCTTGGAGTGAAGGACTGTGAGAGGATGAGAAAATAAAGAAGAGACAAAGCTGGAGTCAGGTGGAGCCCTTACTCTCCTGAGGAGGAAAGGAACTGGCCTCTCATTGCAAGGGCATTTATTTATACCTTTTAGCAATTTAATGTCACGTGACACTCTGTTGTCCTAGCAAACCTACTTTTCAGGTTGTCTTAGGGCTAGGTGTTCTCTGGGCTGAAGCAGCTTCTTCATGTGGCTTGCCCCAGGCACTCTGTTTTTGGGATGGTCATGCTTCAGCCTTGCATGTGAGGTCAATTTCCAGCTTCAATGGCTCCCAACAAATAAGCCACTAAATTGTTTCAATTTATGATCCTCCTGCCTCTGCCTCCCAAGTGCTAGGGTTATAGGCGTACACCACCATGCCTGGGAGAAATACAGTTTAAAAAAAATCAACTGTTTTATTATGTTAGGTAATTATTTAAATAAGCTAACTATTACTATTGTTTCTTTTGTCCTTGCCTAATGTATTTAATTTTAAAACTGTATAAACAAGGAGCTTGTGTATGTGGTCTTCACTCTTAGAACTGGCTTACTCTGTCAATTTTTAGTAACTCACTTTCCTCCATTTTAGGAGGTAGGCAATAATCCTTACATAGTCCTTACAAGACAATTAGGAGAAAGGCACTTTTAGGTTTTACCTAGTATTCATCATTTTACTCGTAAACCTAACAAAATTCTGAGGTACAATATTGAGATGAGAAGTCTGAGACCTAGCACAATGCAGTTCCTGGTTCATGCTTACCCAACATGCCTATAGCATCATTCTCTCTCTAATTAAAATCCACAGTGTCCCAGCAGCCAAGTCACAGATCTGTTCTGGGGTACCTCGCCGCATACTTGGGGGTCAGTTCTTTGATCAGATTCACATAGTCAGTTTTCTCCGCACAGGCCCTGCACTCTTCCCCCCAGCTTTGCAGTATCTGTTTCAGCTCTGCTACTCTCATCTTCCAAAGGTCCACTGAAGCCAGGTCCAGCTGCTTCTCTAAATACCAAAAAGAAAAAGGAACAATTAAAAAACAAAACCAAGGCCTAGAATGTTGCTCACAGGTAAAGTGATTGCCTTAGCATGCACAAGACCTTGAGTTCAATCCCCAGCACTGCAATGGAAAACAAAAAAGAAACTGAAACACTTCAAAAGGCACATGCTACTAACTTCCCTATGGTCCAACTTGGGAACAGTTCCAGTTTCCATGGAAACTAAGACACATCCAAGGAAAATGTATAGTACATTCAAACCTCCCTTTTGGTGGGTTCTACAGATGCAACCAACCACAGACCAAACCTATTCATGAGGCAAACAAAATTGCATCTGCACTGAATATGTATAGATTTTTTCCCTATCATTGTTCTTTTAATAATACAATATAATAACTACTTATGTAACATTTACAGTGAGTGAAGTATTGTTAGTAATCTAGCATACTAGGAGAATGTGCCCAGGTTTCACACAAACTCTATATTGTTTTATATGAGGACTTAGCATCTGAAGTTTAGTATCCCCAGAGCGTGGGGAAACCAATCAATCCCCTGCCAATTCTGAGGGACAACTATACAAAGCTATCAGGCTAGTTTGTGTTCAGTCTGTCTTTCTTGCCAAGGGATTATACTCACTTCAGAGCAAGGACCTATACAGCTCTGCTGGGTTCTCCAGATCAGCATTCCTAAAACAAACAGTATTGCATTTCCACTGCTGCTCTAAGGTAGAAAGACGGAGATTCCCAAAAGGCAGCGTCCTGGGATCATTTTGGCTGTGGCCAGCTGAAAGCCATAGATCGTAATCAAGCAGAATGTCACAGTGTACTTTTTATGCTGGCTAGGTCTTTAGTAATATTGTCGAACACTATAGAGCAGTGACGGTGAACCTTATAGAGACAAATACCTAAACTGCAAGCCAAATATCACTTATTTATCACAAAGTGCCAACACTGAAATTAAACCAGAATACTGAGGTCTTAGTTTAGAAAAAAACAATTTGTATATTAACATACTTTGTGTTAAAAGGAAAACAACACACATGCCATAGGTTCACCACCACTGTTATAGTTTTCAGTGTAAATGTGACGAAATCAAAAGTGTAAATAAAATCAAGAGCATTTTCACTGATCCTTGTTTAGGTTCTCTGCTTAAACACACCTGCCTACTCTGTCTTGTGGGGATTACTAAATCATCCCAGTGGGTATCTGCAACCCTTTGTGGCATACCTGACTCTAACACCAGCGCTTTGGTGCCATCAACCTGGCTCCTAAAATCCTTGCCAATATATTCATCATCAGTGTCTAACTCTGTGACCGTGACTCCTACTTCTCAGCTCATGGATGACGTGCTGAGCATATCAAGAGCTCAGTTACTTCTCTATGTCCACATTCAAAAGAAAAAGAAAAATAGTAAGCTCACCCACTGCGTGATTTTAATGTCACTACTAAATAGGGATACTTTTCCTCGTGGCCCTCTCCACGGCTAAGTGTTTATCTCCAACAACGGATGAAGCACTCAAGCTTACTTATGAAATAATTACTGCCAGCCCAGGGTTTTTTCAGCCTGACTTCTCTTCAAAAATTTTCCTTTTCCATCCTGCATAGCAGACATAATATTTAAAAGGATTATAGTCCTAGTACATGTTAGCTGATTTGCCAAATTTTTCCAGTGTGTTCTGGAAAATTGGAAATTTTTCAAATTTGAAAATTGGATTTTAAAGGCTTCCTTTTTTGAGACAGAGTCTTGCTATGTAATCCAGGCTGGCACCAAACTCACAGTGATCCTCCTGCCTCAGCCTCACAAGTGCTGAGATTATAGGAGTTTAACTATGATACCCAACCTTTTTTTTTTTTTTTTAATTTAGAGGATCAGCTATACTCTGTATTCCAGAGAAAAACCACTCTCCCTTCTTAGGTACTGGGGTGCAACCTAGAGTACTCTACCACTAAACTACATCCCCAGCCCTTTTCATTTTTTATTTTGAGACAGTCTCACTATGTTGCCCAGACAGACCTCAAACTTGTAATAACTCTGCCTCAGTCTCCCAAGTAGCTGGGATTACAGGTGTATGTGCCATGCCTAGTGACAACCCTAAGGCCTCAGTTCAATCTCATTCTTCCAAGAAAAATGTAGAATTATTGATCAATACAAGAGAAATAGCAGATGGAGAAAAAATACTTTCTTGTGTCAGTAGTTTCTTTGAGTTTTTCTAGAGATTTTGGTATTTGACATTAATTTTTAAAAGGGGGGATACTTCTGTGACATCCTAAAACTACAAAGAAAAAAATCAATACAAATGTTAAAATTTATTTTATGACTCCCCAAGGGTCTCTAGTCGCCAATGTTACCAAAAATGTATCAGTAACTAGATTCATTTCTTCTCAGTACTATCTAAGTACTTTTTCTATGATTTAAAGATCTTGTAATATGCCTTGCATATACCAGTTTTTGAAAATAAATTTGTTGAATCAAAGAACCAGCATGGGTCTGTCCCTCTTATAGATATTGCATATGTGGCATTGATGATTCCTGCCTCTACTTAATTACTTTAAAGCCAATAAAATGGATGCCTGCTTATAATGACTGCCCTGGAATTTAGGGTCAGTGCTTCACAAAATAAGAAATAGGTTATCTTTAGTTCCTTACACTTCTATTTAAAGTTATCTAGATAGCTATGGGGCAATAGGCTGTGCTGGGATATTAAGATAAAATAATATGGGTTGGATGCTAATCATTTTAGTAGTTTACAATATTAGACTGTAACATAAAACAACGACTTAAGCAAAAGAAATGTGTCTCTACTGGTGGAGTTTCGGGTGGACTAAAGGAAGAATTCCCCAGCCTTTTATCATACCAACTCAATCTACCCAAAAGGCCAGCCCAGATATAAACCTTCAGTGTAAGAATCTAACTGTGTGAAATTTATAAAGCCAAGGATAATGTTTTAAATAGGACATCTGCTTCCTTTTCTTGTAGTTTATTTTAGGCACTTCTGATAAGCTGTTTCATCAGTCAGAACTTGATTTGATATAAAAAAACCTATATCATTAAATTTAAAACTGGCAGATTAGTAAACATGTCCAGGAAGAAAACTATAGTCACATTTGAAAGTCCTACTAACATCTTTGAAAAGATGAAACTTTTGTCTTAATAGATTACCATGCACTAAATCACTGGAGTATTTGCGTTCTCTTCTGAAACTTTTCTTCAGATGCCAGGCTGACACTACCTTGGTAAATTAGGAGTTTAAATTTCACTTTTGGGGTTGACAGTTTTAACCTGAGGCTGACTGGAACTGTTTATTTCTCTTCCCTCAAGGAAACTTCTCAGGTGGCATGAGGCAGCAGCATTTATCAGCCCAGCAACCAAGCAGTGAGTGAAGAATTCTTTTCCTTTTATTTTATTTTAATTTAATTTAATTTAATTTTATTTTATTTTATTTTTTTGGGGGTGACAGGGTCTTGCTATGCAGTTCAGGCTGGTTTTGAACTCACTACGTAGCCCAGTTTGACCAGGAAATAAGAGAGGTTCTCCTGAGTCAGCCTCCCAAATGCTGGGATTATAGGTGTACGTCACCACCCCCGTCAGAATTCCCTTCCTTTTAACTTGACTCTTCACACAACATAGTGACATGCTTTAAAGTTTAGCATCACATGGGACACACTGGAAAAAATACTTGGCTCCTTTATACCATATTTCAGCTCGCAGATCTGGCTGTCCATCTTCTTCAGCTTCTCACAAATCTTCATGACAGGCACATGCATACTCATGGGGCGGGTGACTTCACTTAGAATCTTGGTGGCTGCATCTTTTGTGGCTCCTAGATAATAGCACTGAAAGAGAATGCAGACAATTTAATCCCTAAGACTATAAAAGGAAAAAAAAAGTATTATAGGTATAGAGGAGGAAGAAAGAGGTTAACCCAGTTTTTATCCTAGTTAGAAGCACCCTACAGCTGATGTCGCAAGGCTGGTGAGAAGAGCTTGCACCTGCTAAGCGTTTTCTCTGTGCATGGGTTACTCTATCACTTGGAAGACAGTCCCTCACTGAGTTCTCGCAGCAATACTATCATCCTCCCCATGCTGTACCCAGCCAGCCTAAGGTTGCCTGGTCAGCAACACAAGACAGAGTTAAAAATCCGGCCGTGCAACTCGAGAGTCCAGGACCTTCTCAGTCATGAAATGCTGCCTTTCAAGCTACTGACCTAACACTTTTACATGTAAACAGATAAAATTTGATGACACAAATAAATGGCAAGAATTTTACAATGTGTCAATGGAAAGTGATCGACAATGCAGATTAGCTGACAAATTCAATGTAGCATTTTAGGCAAAAAGGAATTGGCCTGGGTGTGAAGGTGTATCTCATTTAGGGTATAGCTCACACTCAAGGCCCTGGGTTCAGTTCCAAGCATCAAAACAAAATAAAACAGGAATTGTCCTTAGTAATGTAAAATAATATGCTGAAACAAGCCATATATATAAACATAGACAGCACCACCTAAATACAAGAAAATATAATTATGTGTAAATAATAATGTGCATTGTTTCAATACACTTCACAAATAGAAAGTCTAAACCACTCATAATTCAGGACAATAAACTCTCATTAGGAATTCAGTTTTATTGTTCCACTTTTTTTATTTGAGAAAATGTAAAATTATTTGCCTATGATTTACACAGAAAGCAAAGTGACATGATACATTCAGGGTGCAAATACACAGGGCAATGTTTCCCTGAGAAGCTCATTTTCTGCGTGCTGTTCACAGTGATGTGCGTGAGCAAACATGTAAGCAGGAGGACAAGTCTAAGTTGAGAAATAGAACTATTCGTGTTTTTCTTCAAGCACACAATAAAAAGAAAAGTGAAGATTTACCATACCAGACGGCTTTCTTTTCCTTTGGCATCTAAGCAAAAGTTGATCAATTCTTTTTCTATGGTGTCCAGGGAAAAGGTAACTCCTCTGGCTATCAAGGAGTTGTAGAATCTGTTCAAGAATTCTGTGCACACTAGAAGGAACAAAGAAATGGATCTGTATGTGCAGCTGAAGCACTTTTATACCTATGCTCACAACTGGTTCGCCAAGTGAAAGAATAGGTTCAAAGCATTGTGATCATGAATTCAAATTCTAGAATGATTTGGGACCTGCGACTAAGGCTTCAGATACAGGAGGCATTAATATGAGGATACTATATCAGTTATTTAATCAATTTTTGGAATCATTTTAATCTAAAATGACAACCTTGCTACAAACTTTCGCTAACCCTAAAAGGAAAGATAGCTCCCTATAGGCCGTGATCTTGGGATGGCTTAGTTTTGAGCAAAGAGGAAAAATCTGAATATATGTCATGAACAAAACCCCTTTGGTAGTTTGAATGGGTCATTACATTTCATAATCAGGAGCAAGAAGGGAAACTCCAGTTTGAACCATCCTATTCAAGGCCAGTGTCCACAGCCAGTGGAAGAGATGGAGCTCAGAGTGGCACAGAGATGACCAACCAGCAGAGTTAACATGTCAGATGTTGATAGGTGCTAACCCTGTTCTAAGCCTTTTATGTTTTTCTCTTATCCATGGCTCACAACAAAGCTGTGATATGGATACCTTACTGTCCGCTCTTTTTATAGTTAGAGGAACTGAGTCCAAGCCAGATCACGTGACTTGCCCCGGAAGTGCCAGAGGGCGCAGTAAGTCTGAGGTGCTCTGTGTCTGAATGCACACAGTCATCCCTCGGGTTATCCTGCCTCAGGACGGGGTTCTCCTCAAATGAGCAGGTGTCTGGGCTGAGCAAGACGTGAAGCAAAAGGAAGCTGGAAGCCAGAAGCTTGTACCCGGAAGGCCCAGATACTGGAATGTTACAGAAACAGTAAAAGATGCCGAGCGCTTACGCCCTGGTTTTTCTTTATGCCTCCTGATGCACAGTTCTGACTAAAATCAGGTAACGTCCTCTATCTCCTATACCCAAATGCCCAGGTGTTCTATGTTTTGGTAAATAAGGCAAGTCTACCACTCTAATAATACACAAATGAGACATCTTAAGTAATGTGAACTACGTTCTTTTGATTTGATTCATGTATTGGCTAATTTATTGAAAACATTTCTATGGGTAGAAGATGAACTTCAAGAAGGTGACAGAATCCATAAGGGAAGATCAAGCTGTAGATATAATGGTGAGAAAAGACAAATATTTAAAGACCTAAGTAAAGATTATCTAAAAAATCATGTTAATGAACTTATAAAAGCATAAACATATAGTAAAATCCAAATACAGCACAGTCATAACACATGAGAAAGAAGAATTCAAGTTAAAATTTTATTATGTAGGAGCGTAGAGAAATATAAAGTCACTGAACTTTCGCCAACTGAACATGATCAGATTATAAGGGAACAAAAAAATGCATAGATTATTTCTAATGCAGTATTAAAGGCATTATTAATGGTAGCAAATACTGAAAAATATTAATATTTTATCTAGATGCTAGATATGTCAATTTTTTCTGTTTGGATTACTTTCTAGTTTATTATTAAAACTCACCACATCTTTATTACAAAAATCTCCAGCATGCTTAATAAAATATTTGGTAATACAATAAAATTGAATTTAAAATCATGTGAAATCACAATTCCATTAGGCAATTATTAGCCAGGGCCCCAAAAGAGAAAGCTACATTTGAAAAATACAATAATATCACTTGCAGGAAAAGAACTACCATTTTGTCCAAACAATTCTAACAAAATGATGCTTGCTTAAAATCAGGTTCCCAGTACCAAAAAAATAAGTTGCAGTGGTATATGCATATTATTTTAAATGGTTCCACTCAGGCCTTTTATAACTATAGCCAGTCCCCCATTATCTGGTCCAGTTTGATTTGGGGAAGAAAAAAATGCCCACCAGATTACTCTTGGAGATACCAAGAGTATAGGAGAGTTATTATCTGACAACACAATGCACATTATAATGAGTTAAGACTTTATGAACACTCAGGCATTCTCGATTAATGTGGGCAGCATTTCCTCATTTCAGTGTGATTTGTGATATTTCCCTAAACCAATGAGTCCCCCAAAGTACACTCAGAAGGCAATATAATTCAAGAGTTTGGGTTCTGAGACCATACTCTATGTATCCAAAACTTGGCCTTCCTGTTTCCTACCTCTGTGACTTTGGCTCTTCATCATTGCTTTTAGAAATTCATGTGCCTGTCCAAAGTCATGGACAGCAATTAGTCTTTTTTTTAACCTGGTTTTTAGTAAGATTTATCATTCTACTCTTGTGTTGTATAATTTCACTATGATGTGATTAGATGTAGAATCATTCTTATTTACATTGTTGGGATATATTGGGCTTCCATATCCTCACTCTTGTCCTTTTGGAAATCCAACTCACATGCTGTGGAATTTTTCTCTGTATCCCTGTAGTACCTTTATCCCTCTTTCCTATTTTACCATTTCATCTCTCAGTGACTCATGCTTGATTACTAAGTTCTTTTTTAATAAGTTACTAACATGATTTAAATATTGGTGGAAATGAGTGAGACATAAAGGAAGGGAGATAAAGTGAATGCACAGAAGGAGAGTAATGATTCATTATATAAGGTCCTGAGAAGTGGGAGATAGAAGTTAATGTGGCAGGTGGCGGGATTGTCTACATATAGAGGGAGCATAAATATTTAATAAAACAGATCATGTCAAAAGTGCCTAGCTCAGCACATTATGAAAGCATCTTGTTTCTTTAGATCTCTAATTCACTAATTTCAGGGCTCCCCAGCCGATGAATCACAGAATGGTACTAGTCTGTGGCCTGTTAGGAATCAGGCAAGCTACCAAAATGTCATCTATGCTTATACCTCTTCCCATTGGTCAAATGTCTGAGTCCTGCCTTATCAGCTCAACAGTGACATTAGATTCTCATAGGAGTGTGAACCCTACTATGAACTGCGCATTCAAAGACTCTGGTCTGTGCATTCCCTATAAGAATCTAGGGCCTAAGGACCCGAGGTGCAGCCATGTAAAACGACTTTGTGCTAACACAGGGGCTTCAGATTGCAAATGATGCCATAGAACAGAACACGGGATGAAGAAACATCCCCAGACATATTCAGCTATTTGACCTTCAACAAAGAGGCCAAAAAACACACATCAGTGGAAAGATAGCCTATTTAACAAATGGTGCTGGTAAAACTGGCTATCTATATGCAGAAGATTGAAGCTGGACCTACATCTCTCACTCTATACAAAGCTAAAATCAAAATGGATCAAAGATCCAAACAACAAAACGGAAACAACGAACCTACTGAAAGATAAAATAGGCAAAGCATTTGAAGTCATATAGGCATGGCTTTTTGAACAGAACTTCAATTCCACATGAAATATCAGCAAGAATCAACAAATGGGATCATATTAAATTAAAATCTTTTGTACAGCATAGGAAACAATTGGAAGAATAAAGAGACAATCTACAGAATGGGAAAAGTTTTTTCCAGTTACTCCTTAGACAGAGAACAAGTATCTAGAATATATAAAGAACTTAGAAAAAATTAGACCCTCCAAAATAAAAGACTCAAACAAAAAATGTGCAAATGAAATGAATATATACTTCTCAGAAGAAATACAAATGGCCAGTAAACATATGAAAAAATGTACAGAGCTGGGTGTGGTGGCACATGCCTGTAATTCCAGCACTTGAGAGGCTGAGACAGGAGGATTACCATGAGTTTGAGGCCAGCTGGGCACAAAACGAGTTTAAGGCCAGCCTGAACTTCATAGTGAAACCCTATCTTGAAAGAACATACATGCGCGCACACACACACAAATGTTTGGTATCTCTGGCCACTAGAGAAATGCAAATTAAAACAATACTGAGAATAGCAGTAATCAAGAAATCAAATAATAATAAATACTGGTGTAGCTGTGGGGAAAAAATTGATCCTACACTGATATTTCTCAAAGAACTAAAATTAGAAATCTCATTTAGCCTAGGGATTTTCCTTCTAGGTATCTTCCCAAAAGAGCAAATGACATCATATTACAGAGATATATGCAAACCAATGTTTATATAGCAGAACAATTCATAATAGCCAAATGCTGGAAGCAGGCTTTATATTCATCAATAAATGAATGGATAAAGAAAATATGGTATCTAAACACAAAGAAATACTAGTTGGCCACAAAGGATAAATTCAAGATATTTGCAGAAAATGGATACAATTGGAAAATACAATATTAAATGAAATGTCAGACACACAAGTTTAAATACTGTGTAATACTTCTCATGTGAGTAAGGAAAAGTATACATAAAGTACAAAATAAAGGTTTGACAAAAGGAACAGGGAGATAAGTGGGGAGAGGTCCAAGAGACCAAAGGTGAGGAAGAGTCACACCCTGAATTGGACACTACCACAAAACTGTAGCCTCCAGAAGATAATCATAGGTTTGAAATCACAGAAAATTTTCTTTTGTCTTTCCTTTTGGGTTTTTGCTGTTGACTTGTTTTTATTGTTTGTTTATATTTTTTCGTGAGTATGAATATTTAGTTGTTTTGTTTTAGTTGGATTTTTTTTTGTTCTAGTTTTTGTTTTTTTCCTTCATTCTTCCTCTCCTGTCTTCTTCACTAGTTTTCCAAGGCTTGGGTAATCTCCTTTGTCTTTCAGTTTTGCTTCTAATCTCTTTGCTTCTGCTATTTATCTATTTTTGTCTCTCTTATCCTTTTAAATTTTTTCCTCTAAGGGTAAAATTGCTTTATTGAGTGAATATTTACTGTTTGTATTGTCTGATTTATCTTAGATCTTGTTATATAACTACAAATCTTGTACCTATGATTAAAATTGGCAAAATAATAGTTACCACAGTTTTCATTTTCTAATCTGTGAGTGAAGCTATTGCTATTACTGATTGTCCTACTTTAGCTAAGGTGACAATTGTGATCAATTGATCTTGTATGCCAATGATTATCTGGGAGTCATAAGCAATACTATACTCCAGGATCAAAGAACTGGGTTGTAGGTAAAACAGGCAGCAACCCTTCATCTCTAATAAATAGGGACACACTCAAAAGCCAAAAGCCAGCTATGCCTAGAAGACATCTCTGAAAAGTAGTCATTTTCTGCTAGTCAGTACTAGTAATAAAGCTACCTACCATAAGCAATTTACAAGCGTCAGTGCAGAAAACAAATTTTAAAGGCAGACATTAAGAAAACACAAAAGCCAGAGCAACCCATAACCCTCAACTTGCCAAATGCAAATCCAGGAGGGATTGAGAGGGAAGAAACACAAAGTCCTCCCAACTCAATTTGATGAAATGGTGGCAGCAGAAGTAACCATACTGATCAATAAATCTCTTAACAAAAACAAAACAGAGATAACTGAAGAGATGATGACCAAAATGAAGGAAATTATTAATGTATCTAGAGTAGATGCAGATAAAAAATAGAGGAGCTTAGAAAAGATATGGAAACTATGAATGTACAACATAAAAAATACTGGATTCCATTAAACAGACTCAAATAGAAATCCATAAGATTAAAAATTCTACTGAAAGTATATGCAGCAGAGTTAACCAATGTGAAGATAGAATGTCAGATCTAGAAGACTGGCTTGTGGTTGGTGATTATCAAATGAAAGACTTCTTAAAAATGTATGGGACCATGAAATATCAATCAAACAGCTACTACATGATGCAAGGAAGACTAACGTAAGATTTATTGGAAATGATGAACAATCAGAAGACAACACAAAGGTCATAAAACATCTTCACAGATGAGAACAGAAAACTTCACAATCATAAAGAACATGAGATACAACTTACTGAGGCATATAGAATGTCAAATAGTCATGATCAGACCAAGCAACACCAAGCAATATAATATTAAAGATTCCAGAAATTCAACACAAGAACAGAATACTAAAAACTGACAGAGAAATAAAATAAATAACCTCAGAGGAAAGCCCATCAGAATCACAGCAAATAAATATATAAAAAAATTCATCTGTCATTTGAGAGGTGCAAATTAACACTGAGATTCCATCTCACTCCAGAAAGAATCACTATCATCAAGAAATCAACCAATAACAAATTCTGGTGAGGCTGTGTGGAGAAAGGAACCCTACTCTATTTGCTGGTAAAAGTGCAAACTGGTACAACCACTGTGGGAATCAGTGCAGAGATTCCTCTAGAAACTAAAACTGAAGGTTCCATTTGATTTAGCTGTTTGTCTTCTAGGTATCTTCCCCAGAATTAAAAGGATCATACCATAATACCAAGTTTAGAGCAGCATAATTTGTAACAACTAAATCTTAGAAATAGCCCATATGCCCATCAGAAAATAAATGGATAAAGAAAATGTGGTGAGTAAACAATTTGGAAACCCTCCCGTCTCCCAGGAGCTAATCCCATTCCCCATATTTTTTCTCCAATAAATTTTCCTACTCTTAACCTCCATTGTTCCTTAAAAAATGTGGTATATGTATACAATGGAGTACTACTCTGCTATAAAAAGGTAAATTTGAATCATTTGTAGGAAAATGGATGCAACTAGAGACCATACTCATAAGTGAAATAAATAGGATACAGAAGTCTAAATATCAGTTTCTCTTGTGAGAGAAACCCTAATGGTAAACAAGGAGTGTAATGGAAGATTGCTATTGTGAAATAGGAAGAACAAATTCAAATGGGAAAGGGAAACAAGGGAAGGAGGTGAAGGAAGGGAAGGAAAGAAAAAGGGAAAAACAACAGAAGGAAAAAAATGTAAATAAAACTTAAATGTGAAAGCAAAAAGGATTAAAAAGTAGAGAAGGGAATGGAAAAAAGAATTAGGAGATATATATATCCGACCAATATGTACTAATAAAATACGAAAGTTTAAAAGATAAAGTAAAATTTAAAACAAAGGATTATAAA
Organism: Dolichotis patagonum; assembly: GCA_004027295.1. NCBI lineage: Eukaryota > Metazoa > Chordata > Mammalia > Rodentia > Caviidae > Dolichotis > Dolichotis patagonum. Next base: position 35,641 of record PVJX010010130.1, read on the forward strand.
TGATGGTGGACTAAAAAGTTTTAGAAATTTCAAATCTTCAGTTAATCTTCAACTTCTGGATTAAAATCAAGGTGGAATATTCTGATATTGTCCCCACCCCCCAAAGCACTGGAAATCCTGCTTCTATTTCTAACATCTAAGATTTTGCAAAGTAGGAAGTTTCCACAGTGACAGCAGCCAAAACAAAATTATTGGTACTGCAAATAAAACTGCAGAAAAAAAAGAGTTCAGATTAGCCTGGACATAAACAACATCCTTCCAGCATCACTCTCTCCTGACCTCTAGACGGACCATATAGATGCAGAAAGACAAGCTCAGGCTTCCCACTCTCTACATTAGGGCATCATTGTTTCATTATACAATGTAATAATAATACAAATGAAGTACACAACAAATGTAATGTGCTTGAGTCACCCCAAAACCATCCCCTCCATCCATGGAAAAGCTGTCTTCTCTGAAATACATCCCTGGTGCCCAAAATGCCTTGGAGCACTGGTCTGATTCCCTCTCACTTGTATCTAATCTGTTGCTAATTTCTATTTTGTGGAGGTTTTTATTTTTTCCAAAATGACTAGAAATTTTTAGTAGCCTCCTGCCCTTACTTACATCTCAGTCTTTTTTTTTTTTACCTCTTTAAACATAAAAATCGTATCTTACATTCTATGCTTGATGATTCTGATACCAAAGACTTCTTAGGTATGCTTCTTCTGTCTCTTGTTCCAAAAGGCTGTCCTTTATGTTGTCCTTTTTCTCGGTAGGGCTGTGACTTTTTTGAGTTCCCAGCTCCTAGTCAGCCACATGATCATGAGGGTAAACACTCATGCTCACAGTGTACTGTGTTGTTAAACTGTGGCATTTGGTGAGCTAGGTATACTGAACACATGACGGACAGGGTATTTTCAATCTATATTGGATTTATCAGGATGCGACCCTATTGCACAACCATTACACACACACACACACACACACACACACACACACACACACACACCCTCCCTTTAGTTTTGTTTCTCTGGAGAACCCTGATACAACATGAAACTGGAAAAAGTGAGAAAACAGCTGGATATATGGTCAGGCATTACTTACAGATGGGGACAGATTCTGAGGAGGTTGTCATTAGGTGACTTTGTTATGGTGGGAACGTCATGGAGGGTATTTATACAAACTTACAAGGTATAGCCTACCTAGGTTGTTTGGCATTGCTTACCAGTAGTGCTGCTAGGTTACAAACACGTAGAGTACTAACTATGTTAAAAAAAATTCTGCAGAAAACTTTAACACAATGGTAAATACTTGTCCAACACATCTAACCATAGAAAAAGCACCTGCAGAGAGCCCTCCCCATTGAAGACTGGGAGCAGCTCAGGGTGAGTGGGTGGGGAGGGAAGGTGAAGCCCAGGACACGCGAGTGCACTGTTCTGTACTGTATAAACACTTCAGGTAGGCTAAATACTTAAAAAGTCATCATTCTCTCAATAATAAATTAACCTTAGCTTACTGTAAGTTTTACAGTATAACTTTTTTCAAAAACTATTTGACTTTTGTGGCATCACTTAGTTTACACACTACAGGAAAATATATTCTTTATATATTCCATTGTGACCTTTTTATTCCCTGTTCCACCTTCCCATGTCCAGAGTCTACCTTCCTGTTCCTACCTTCCTGTTTCCTACCATCTTTTAGTTTGCTCCCTATATTATTTATATATTTTACTTGTTTCATACTAGAGAAAACATACACTATTTGATCTTTTTTCTTTGTATCCATGTTTTTATTCCATTAAATGTTTTTTAAAATTTATTTGTTAAAAAGTAAGACACAACTAAACATATTTTCCTTGGACTACACAGGGTGAAGATTATCAGTATGTGTCTTCTACCTCCACATCTTGGCCCTTGGAAGGTTTCTAAGGACAGTGATATTTATGGACTGGTTCCCTTCTGTGAGGACAACATCTTCCTCTGGAATCTTCTCAAAGATCTTTCTGATGTTTTACAACTAACTTGACAAGTAGAGCGCAGGAACTCTAAAACAATGATTGAAATTTTAGTACAGTAAGTATGTAACAGTAACATAGCCGTTTATTATCAATTATTATATTCTGTACATAATCATATGCATCATACGTCTACAGGATGGGCAGTGTAGCAGGTGTGTTCACAGTAGCACCCCCACAAACGTGGAAGTAATGCCTAACGTTATGATCTCACTGCGTGACAGGGATATTTTGCTATATTATAATCTCATGGAACTGTTACCTTTGGGGTCCTTCTTGACTGGTATGCCATTAAGTAGCACTAGACTACAAATCTAGACGTCACAGTGAGGTGCAGCTTGATACATAAATTTATAAGCCAACCTATGTTGGGAGCCATTGAAACTGGAAATTGACCTAGGGCATGACTCAGACATGACCCTACCAGAAAACAGAGTACCAAGGGTCAGCCACCTGAAGAACGTGCTTCAGCCCAGAAAAACACCAAGCTCCTAGACAATCGAAACAAAGGGTTGCTAGGCAGAGGGGCTGAAACTGACATCATCTTTCCCAGTATGTAAATAAACATACTGCATTGGTTGAGCAGCCCTTTTCCTCCCATCAGGAGGATAAGGACTCCACCTGACCCCCGCTTTCTCCTTTATTTTCTCATAGTCTCTGAGTCCTTTACCCCAAGAAACTCAGGAGCTGCATGAGCCACAGCAAACTTCCAGTGATATTTATGAGACCACAGAATGGAGGGGAAGGAGAAAAGATACGGCCTCAGCTCTCTTCCTCACGAAATGCTAATGTTTAGAAATTTCAAAGATGAGAAAGAAATAGAAAAGACAAAAAGCAGCAGCCAGTGAGGCAGGCTGAGAACAAAGGACCAATGTCATGCTAAAGACAAATAAGGAAAACCTAAAAAGAAATGCTTGTGTCATCCACAATGTTAAACACTATTGAGGGAGTGTGAAAAATAAGATCTCTCCCAACACCTATTCTACTGTAAAATTTAATTAGCAAATATATTAAGTATGTAACAATGACATCTACTGTTACAATCAATGCTCTATATCAGTAGAAACTCAGACTCCCAGCTACCTCTCATTCCTGTCTTTTTTCGCAAAGGAAACCCAGTAGCCCTAGTAACTCCTGCCCTGTTCCCCCGGTACATCTTTATGATTTCTGGGCCTCCACTGTCATTCTGCTAAGTATCATATAGATGATAAGAGTTAAAAGTCGATGTTCCAATAGGTAAATAAAATTTCATATAGCACATAGACATCTGTTTGTTCAACAGATTGCGTGTCTACCGCATGCTACAGATTCTAGCTGGTACTAAAAATAATCTGGTGAGAGACACCGTCTTTAGTTTCAGAGTCCCAGTTTGTAGAATGAAACAATTATTGAGCCATATGAATACTAGATACTATGGTCAAACAGAGAGGAAGCTACCTGGAGAAAACTGGAAAACCATGTAAAGATGCTACACGAAGAACATGATGGCTCTTCCAAATGGATAGAGAAGAGGAAAAGTGCAAGAAGGAAAGATGGTAGTGTGACAGTAAAGGGTCAGAAATGGTGGGTGGCAAGGCACTGGCACCAGGGAAGGAGGAGAGTTCATGAGGAGGTAGAGTCAATGGATACAGTGATTGACTGGCTGTGAGGGAGCCAGGAGAAAACTCAAGAATTCAGGCTGGTTGACCAAGTGATTGTCCCATCCTGACGTTGTCTCATCCCTCATCCTTGCACTATAGGCTTAAGGTGGGGGTGGGTAGAGGGAAACTTGGGTGTTTAATGCTGCATTTGCAGTATGAACAACATTTAGTAATGCCCTGGATGCATGTCTAGAAAGGTCTCGAACCTCTAAGAAAGGTCTGGTCTGGAACTCTAGAAAGACAGTTTGGATATAAGATTTTGGATCTTATAAGATTTTGGATCTTATATCCAATCTGGATATAAGTTTGGATCAATCAGTAGGTTGATTCGGATTGTACATAAAAGAGGGTAGTCTAAGAAGGGAAGTGGGAAGAATTCTGGAGAACTCTAATATTTAAGCCATGGCGAGAGGATTAGAATTCCACAAAGATACCTTGAACAAGTGGGCACAGAGACAGGAAGCAACAAAGTAGGGATTCCAGGTTCCTAGCATGTATCTTTTGCTGTAATAACTTGAAATAATCATATTCCTTTCATTTATACTGTGGGTTTTTATTAAAAAATAGTCCTGTAAGTCAATCTGTAATTATTACAAAATAAATACTTTTTAAAAAAAAAAGACTACTATAATACAATCCTTTTAGAAACATTAGAGAGGTCCAGAAACATTTATGTTTTCCATTAAGCTTTACATTACCTAAATGCAGAGCTCACAAATTTAAATATCTACAAGGAACAGACAAGCCAAATAAATGAGTAAAACCATTTGACTGTAGACTGCCCAACACCAGGTGAGCACATGTCTTTCCTACACAAGAACAGCTAAGCCAGTTTTCACTGAATGGTCATATGGACCATTTTTACTAAGTTTTTATGAAAGGCTAGAACTCAGAATTTTTACATGAAATCTCCAAGTTTTAAAATGTGGGCAATTAAATTTTTTCAAAATACTTTGTGATCCTCACGAAATACTTCAGTAGTTCTAAACTGGATTAAAAAATGTGTTTTACATTTCTTGTTTAAAGTACAATACAGCATAGTAAGCTTTACATTGAGAGGCAATTAGGTAAAATGAAAGGTTCACAAGCAGTAATAAAACAAGATCTAGAACCTAGTTCTTGTTCCAAAAATTTCATTCCTCTGATTATACAGCCTCTTTACTTAAGAAATGAAATATGTACACAAGTTTGCCAGGCAAACAAGCTAATAATCACAATGGGCAGTAATACATGTAGGAAAGATAACATCAGCTTCATAATTAATACAGATACTCTTTCTCTTCCAGGAAATTAATTGTCAATAATTCCTCAGGTCAACCGTGTATATTGCACAAATGCTTTTTAAAATGTGTATGACAAAGTGTCTTTAAGCAAAATCATAATTTAGCGAGAGTTTATAGCAAATTTGTAAAACAACATCAGGTAGGAGAAAAGTTTAATTATTGCTGATAGAAAGCCGACTCCAATTATTCTTTATTTCGTAACACAAACTATATCAGTTCATGCATTAACATATATTGTCAGCCTACATTCCTGTTCAGTGGAGTAATTCCCAAGCTCTGAGGCTTCAATGAAACGTGGAGTAAGTGCTATCGAAGTGTACAAGGTAGGGGCTGACACAGCTAATTCTCTTCTCTAGCAAACAGACCTCTTAAGTGACATATGCCGATTTTGCAAAATACAGGTAAAACAACCTGGAGGCAGAGGGCGGGGGGGGGGCATCACCCCTCCCCCAGAGCTGCGACTGCAGAGTTTATTCTCTCCTAGCCTCCTCTTCTCACAGTCCACGTACTCCTTCGTGAAGCAGCCTTTACCTATGAAGTCCTAATGGATGTTAGTTACGTCCTCTGCCTTAACACCCCGGCTCATTTTGATTTTCCTTTTGGGAGTCACAAACTAGTAGGCACTTGAAAACAGTCTTCCGCCAGGCCAGAGTCAGCGCCGAATCGGAGTGGCGCCAGGCCTGTCTAGTCTGGCAGCGCCTGCACAACCCTAACCCAGGCGTCGCCCCACTGTCCTCATAGCGGCAACCTTCACAGCAAAGGCAGAGCGGCCGCATGGCGATCCTGGACCTGGCGACGTGTGACTGACAGCCAGGGCCGGAGCCGCCAAAGCCCAGGGCAGCCGCGCAGCGCCGCACTGCGCCGCGCGCGGACCGCCAGGCAAGCAGGCCACACAGCGCTCACCTTCACAGCCGGCCCCCGGCCGCCCGGCGGGCTGCTGGCCTTGGGCCAGCGCCGGGGTTGAGACCCACAGCCCGGCGCAGAAAGCAACCACCGCAGCTGGGTTCGCGCACCTCATGCCGAGCAAGCAGCCGGCTCTCCGGTCTCCCGATGCTACCACGACAAACTCCGGAGCCTAGCTCTGGACTGGAAGGAATCTGCCTGCAGTTGCTAGGACGAATGACGCAGCTCAACCGAGAGTTTTTACTAGCTCTCACTCTAACGACAGGGAAAGGGGCGGAGCGAAAGAGGTTCTTCCTTTCCCTCCACCATTTGCGCGTAATACATACGCGTTGTGAGTCTCCAAAGGAGCGCGGAGAGACGCACTGAAGCTATTCGCTGGTTGATCGGGAGGAAAGGCGGGACCTTGACGTTCATTGGTGGCGATGCAGGAGGCTGGCACGTCCAACAGGACGCCGTGGGCGGGCAGCAACGTGAGGTCTTCGCGGTGCCTGACGGGGCTGTTAGTCGGCTGAAAGCCTTTGGCTGTAGGGAGCTGTTGGTTACTGCTGCCGCGGTCCCTGCCGCCTCATGGCGGCCATCGGCGTTCACCTGGGCTGCACATCAGCCTGTGTGGCCGTCTATAAGGTGAGAGCCCTGGGCGCTGAGTCAGGGTTTCACGCCGGCCCTCAGTTCTCCGGCGTCGGTCGACTGCGGCGTGCGAACGGCGCGTGGGTGGCCGGGGGACGCGTGCGGAGTGGCGTTGCTGTGGGGCGGGGCCGAGCGGCGTCTCCAAGGATCCGCGGCGCGGATTGCGGGTTGCGGGCTGCGTCGGAGCTGGGCTACGAGTCCGGGAATGTCTCGGCGGTGAGGTTCCTGAGGGTCCGGTACGGCCAGGCGTGTGAAGTGGCCCGAGTCCTGGGCGGTTCGAGGACGTCAAGGACTAGGGCAGCCAGAAGAGACCCGGGCTGCAGTGTCCAGAGCGGTCGGTGGCGTCCCTTGCTCAGGATCCAGAGGGCCGGTGTCTGGGGCTCAGGGCTCGCGGGCTGACCCCGAAGGGCCGCGCTACACAGGAGTTGAGCGCCTGAATACGCTGTCTGTGGAGCAAGTCGACTTGCGTGTTGTGCACACTCGGCCTCTGCGGAGGTGAGAGCTTGATGCGGGGATGTGACCTTGCTTTCGTCTATATTGAGGCAGGAGGACCAACCATAATGAACTCCTGTTATTAGCCCGCGTGCAGGTGTTGCAGGATTTGTAAGGAAAGTCCAGAACAGTCAAGATGGAAGAAAGATGTGTTTAAGAAAAAAGCGAAGCAGAAGGGGTGACGTAGTAATGCTCATTATTGTGTGTGTAAATCTTAGGTTTGATCCAATTGTTGACTGTGCGTAGCAGTCTGAAAACATGAGGCAGTTCTTCGTGGAATGTAATGGTGACTAAATCTACAAGTTTTAAAGTATTGATACAGTAATTTTTTTCCCACGTAAAAGGAAAAGTGACACTGTCCATGTGTGGCTCATGTCCAATGAGGCTTTATATAATCATTTTAAAAATTAATACAGTTGTATGTTTTTTTCTAGGATGGCCGGGCTGATGTTGTTGCAAATGATGCAGGTGATAGAGTTACTCCAGCTGTTGTTGCCTACTCAGAAAATGAAGAGGTACAATTATTTTTGTACTTGGAAATAATTAAAAATTACATATATTACACCATGTTGCTCTTTTTCAGGTGGTTGGACTGGCAGCAAAGCAAAGTAGAATAAGAAATATTTCAAATACTGTCATGAAAGTCAAGCAGATCCTTGGCAGAAGGTATGGAATAAAGTGATACTTAACAATATGGTATCTAAAATGCATTAATCTAAGTGAAAAGTGGAGTAAAACTAGAAACACCACAGCTTATTTTGTTGCTTTTATAATTGAGTCATTTCAGAAAATACTCCAGTAAATTGTTTCTTTTGATTTCTGTTGGCTCTTAACTGAGAATGGGATTCACTCAGATATTTGATTGCTCCTGGCAAGTTAGTAGTGGTAAACACCAATACCCATTTACTTTTGACAATTTGTTTCGTTTGGAGGTGGTAATTTTCACATTTTTACCATTTTTAACTAAGGGAACTTGATAGGTTTTGTGAAAATTTGAAGACTTCTTGCATGGGGGTTGAATTTTGCAAAATTTTGTAATTGGTCATAATTTATGTAGAGGCTTTGATTTTCTTCCTCAAGGCCCTTTGTGAAGCTTTCTGGCTTCACAAAGCCAAGCTCCACTTGACTTACAAATTTAATTATTAGAGAAACAGCTTAAGTGATGTCTTATGTAAGAATCCGGTTAATTATCTGTTTTAATTTTAATTAGAAGATTAAAGAGGTTGCTTCCCCAGACTTGTCTCCTCAAATTATAGATTACCATAATAATTAAGAGTTCTCATTTTCATTAGAACAGTAGTACTTGCTAGAGTCGTTTTAAATTTTCAAAGTGCTTTCACATCTGTCATTTTATTTAAGCCTTTCAACAGCCCTGTAAAAATTGATAGGGCAGGTACTTTCTCATTCATAGATGAGAAAATCAAGGTATATGCAAGTGTGGCATTTGTAAGTTAGAGAGGTAAACTAAATAAGACAGATCTCTTAACCCTCATCCTTAGGTTCTGATGTCCCCTCCTCTTTGCCTTGGGTGTTGTAGACCATTGCTCTACCACTGAACTATACCCCAACCTTCCTACCCTTCTGTTTCAGTTGATTGTAAGTCACTTGTGTTGATTTTAGGATTTAGAGATTATATATTGGATTTAGTGCTCATTTCTTTTATACATACAGATATTTTTATATTAGTATTTTTTTCCTTCTGGTGTCTCTAGCAAGTAATAATATTTTGGAGAACATTCAAGTTTTGTGATCCTATGTGCTATACATGTATGTAAAACTACAAAGTATTTGTAAATAAAGTAAAATAAATAATTTGGTGTCAGAAATTCTCAAGTTATATATTCTGTAAAAAAGCAAAGAATTGTAATAGGTATCAGAGCCAGAATCACTGGGTGGCTAGCAACTTGTTTTTTTAATTAAACTTTGAGATAATTGTAGTTTCACATGTAGTTTAAGAAAAAAATAGAGGCATCTAGCATATTACTAGATTTCCTACTTCCTCTTTTGCTTGCAAAACTAGTCTAATATCACAAGTAGAAAACTGACATGGATATACTCAAGATAACAAAACATTTGTATAACTCTGTGTCCTTTGGTAGCCAACATGTATTTATTTGTTTTTTATTCTACTCTTTGGAGGCAGATGGCTAGAGTAATGATGAATCTGTATTCTGCTTATGCTGAAAGCTTTGTATTAGCAGCTTGACTTAAGCTTACTTTTCTGACCCTGAGAATTACTCTTTAGCAAAGGAAGACAAGAGTGGTAGTAGGTGACTAGCAGCCACAGCATGATCCCTACTGTAGGCCCTGGAGTTAGTTCTTTCGTGGTACAGGTTATTTTTCTCTTCACCTGTGTACTCACTAGACATTGCTGGTTTCCACAGACACACAGTTGTACCAGTTGTCAACCTTGGAAGCATTTGGCCTTTTGTTAACAAGTTATTGAACCCTTAGTCCAGTGCCCACCTTGAGTGAACTCCTAAGGTGGGCTTTCTCAGTCTCGGAGTCATGCCTGTTTATGACCTACTTGCTGCCAAAATGATCCTTACACCCTTCCTGTAACTCTCATTCCCTGTGGCCTTCCAGCCAGAAATGCAGTCCTTGGACCTGACTTCTCAGCAATTAGTCCTGACAGGGAAGAATCAGCTGGCTTCTGGGAATACGCTGAGAGCACACAGAGCTTCCCCACACCGTCACATTTTTACCTTGCTGCCCAGGCACTTGCTTCAGTAGTCTTTCCAGCCCACTATGGCTACTGCCAGTAGCAGTGCAGGCATCCGGTGGTCCAGACAGGAGACACGAACTCTTCTCTCCATATTAGGTGAGGCAGAGTATATTCAACGCCTTCAGACTGTGCATCACAATGCAGATGTCTATCAGGCTGTGTCTAAGAGAATGCAACAGGAAGGCTTTCGCCGCACCGAACGTCAGTGCCGCTCCAAGTTTAAAGTTCTGAAGTCATTGTATTTAAAGGCCTATGTTGCTCATGCTACAAGTATGGGTGACCCTCCACACTGTCCGTTTTATGACACATTGGATCAGCTTCTTCGAAATCAGATAATGACTGACCCAGACAACTTAATGGAGGCTGCTGCTTGGGCCAAGCACTGTGATCAGAACTTAGTGGCCTCTGGCACAGCAGGGGAAGAGGGAACCAGCATGCTGCAAGCAAAAAGGACTCAGGCAGCTGATTGTCAGCCTGTCTTGAAAACAGTTAAGGAATCAGATGAGGATTGTCAGCTGAGAATCAGCGACCGGATACGAGAAACCAGTGACCTTGAGGACTCCTGGGATGAATCCTCGAGTGCAGGTAACTTTCAAGCATGTACAGGATTGGGGTCTCAGAGTCACTTCATTCTAAACATCAAATGAGCCTTGAGATCAGTGCTGTCTTCAACAGCCAGTTTCTGCCCCATCCCACCATTTTTTTCAAATGTAATAGTAAGATAAAGGGTTCTAGATTTAAAAAGCTGTAACCCTAGGTATGTAAGATATTAGAATTCTTGAAACTTAAAAGATATACCCTAGAAATAAACTAGTTTTGGCATTACTGATAGTGAGTGGTTAGGAATATACAGGGGAAAGGTGGGTTGGATAGTTACATGGAGAGGGGTTCTAGAGGCAAGAGTGAAGTTTTGGAGAAGAGACTACAACAGGCAAAATGTTGAGTACAGAGTTTTTCCAACTTTGTAGAAAGATTGCTTCCCAAGAACAGCCTGGTTTTGTAATCCAACTTTGCTGCTTGGCTCCAGGCATTCCCTTGGCAGGAATGTCCCTTCTGCAACATTGTTGCTTTGTTTTTCAGGGTGTTCTCAAGGGACCCCCAGCTACAGCAGCTCCCACAACCTTTTCAGAGGTGCAGTTGCTCACTGTCAGAGCAGCCCCATGACCAGACTGGGCATGTCGGGTGAGCCTAATCCTTCCACCAGCACCAGCCGAAACCCTCCTGGTGCAGCCTCCATGCTGCAGCCTCCAGTCTTCTCTTCCAGACTTGGTTTTGTCTCTGGTGGGGATAGGCCTGTGGCCAGTGAGCCCCCGCCAAGGTGGGCAAGGCGAAGAAGGCGGTCAGTGGCCAGGACTATTGCAGCCGAGTTGGCAGAAAACAGGAGATTGGCACAAGAACTTTCAAAGCGGGAGGAAGAAAAGCTGGACAGGCTAATTGCTATTGGTGAGGAGGCCAGTGCACAGCAAGACACTGCCAATGAACTGCGCAGGGATGCGGTCATCGCAATCAGACGCTTGGCCACGGCAGTGGAAGAGGCAACTGGTGCTTTTCAGCTAGGGCTTGAAAAATTGCTTCAGAGATTGATTTCAAATACCAAAAGCTAGTAACTGATTACAGAAGGATACAGTTCCTAAACTAGTAGCAGTCTAACAGCTGCCGCCTTGTACCCTGACTTTGTGTGTCCTCAGAAGAGTGAGAAAATGAATCATTAATATGTGGAGTGGTAGCAGTTTACTTGTGAGTTCCTTTTCCCAAGGTCCTCCATTAATAGATCTTCCCAAAGTGTGAAGGATTGCCTATTACAAAACAGGTGGAGCCCAGTCCGAGAGCCAGTTCGTCCTGGCTTTGTCACTGATATGAAGCAATCTCCTTTACCTTGGTATGACAGTTTCCTCATCTGTAAAATGGAGGACAGATAACTCCTGCCTTGCCTACCTCACAGGGTTGTTGTGAGGATCAGACAGCTAATAGATGTGAAAGTTCAAAAGCACTTACACATATGTAAGTTATTAATGCACATGACCTTGGTTGAGGCAAGGCTAGAATGAGCACATTAGTTCACAAGATATAGAAGTACTGTTGCGTACCATGACCTCATTGCTTGAATTGTTACTAGCTTAATTTGACTGCTTCATGGAGTTTCAGATCTGTTTTTCAAATCCCTCTGTGGCTCATTAGCCTCCTAAGATACAGTATGTATTTCTAACTATCTCTTAGCTTCACTGTGATGGCTCTGACAAGTCTACTAATAAGCACTCATAATAGTCAAGTGAGTATTCTTGCCTTCATTGTCCTAATTCTTGTCTCCTGTCAAGATAAAGGTATAGTTAAAAACTGCTACCACAATTAATAGTATGCTGTGGTTCATACTAGTAATTTCAGTATGATAAAATAGTGGCTGTTTCATAAGATAGTAAGTGTAAGTAAATTCTTTGAATTTTGTATTGTTTGGGTCCCTTTATGCCTATGTTATATCTTTGTGGTTGCCATTTGAATACCATGGAAACAATTTGGATTGTATCAGTTTCCAATCTGTTTTTGGTAAATTTTGTTCTTATAGCCGTTTTTGGTTTTGTTTTTGGTATTGTTGTTTTGATCCACTTTGTTAAAAGAGGGAAAACCTTAGAAAACTTTCCAAGGTCACTTTTTCTCAAGTGGTATAGACAGAAGTTCATCTAGTTAATGGCATATAGTAAAAGAGATGAGCTTTGTTTTCACTTTAGCTTTGAGATCACCGTAGATGATAAAGTTTTCAGCACAAGCCCTCAGCAGATACACCCTCCACCTTAGTACACATTTATTAGGAGAAATGAAGCAATATTTCCAGTTAACTAGAAAAAAGCCATTACAGACCTTCACTAAATTAATTTAAAGCTCTTAGTGGTTTATTAGTACTTTCAGGAAATACAAAAATCTTTGGGATTTAAAAGGAATACTTTTGGAAATACAGATAGGATTTGGGGTTTCTGTGGCCAAGCATGGTAGTGTGTGCCCAGCACTCTGAGACCAGCCTGCGCTACAAAGTGAGCTCAAGGCTAGCCTGAACTACATACTGTCTCAGAAAGACCAAAAAAAAAAAAAAAAAAAAAAAAGTTTTCCTGCCATCAGGACCCTGGAAAAACACAGCAAGTGTGTTGCGAGGAGTTATGTTTTATATATCCCAGGCTCAAGTGCTTACCTAGATACTAGCAATGGACATAGGTGAAGAAATGCCAGGTCCACAGTGTGCCTACCAGGAACGTCACAGGTGGCAAGCATGCCAGCCACCAGGGTGAGCACCAGCTAGGCGTGTGGTACAGCAGGCTGGGGCTCTGGAATCTGGAAAACTGCTGGACTGTAATCTTGGCACACCTCCTTTCACTGGGCAAATCACTTGCCCTTTTTATGCTTTGGTTTCTGTACCAGACACTTTTTTTCTAGTATCTTTCAATTCTAAAAATATTTTAAATAACATGACTTTAAAAAAGAAAAAATTTCAGTTACAACATTATTGGTCATCGTAGCATATTAGTATATGTTAGAAATTCTGGTAACAATTATATTTTAAGGGAGCATTCTATAGTGTTAATGTTAACAAACCCATGAACTTTTAACTACTAGATCCAACATACGGGTTCCTTGTTTTCAAGCACTTTGGAGGCTGAGGCAGGAGGATTGCCGTGAGTTTGAGACCAGCCCGGATTACATAGTGAGTTAAGGACAGCCTGAACTACACAGCAAGACCTTGTCTCAAACAAAACAAAACAGAAGAGAACAGAACAGCATGTGTTAAGGCATTGAAAGACACACACACACATCTCAGTTGTTTTAGGTCATTATGTGGAAGGATGTATATCAGTTGTAACTGAAAATCACTAATATAGATTAAATAGATTTTCTGGGGAAACAATACTTAAGAATTAGAACTGTATCATGTAAATCTAATGATAGGAATGTGTATAGGCAGGGATTGATTTAAAATAATGAAAAGTGCTGCAGAACAAAAGTGGAGTTAGAGTTTGGAGGTGCTGTTGTGAAAATCTAATGAATGAAGTGCTACGTTGTGGGAATAAAGCTCAAGAAAAAGAATCCTAACAAAGTAAACACAAAAATATGCTAAGAATATGGGGAGAAAGGTTGCAATGAGAGGAGACTGCTGGGAAGCAAGCAGAGAGTCGTGCCTAGGCTCTAATTCCAGGCCCACTACCTGGGCAGCCTCACAAACCTTTCATCACTGGCTTGGTCCCTCTCCTACATGAGACCAAATCATTGTCCCACCTACCTCACAGGGGTGTTGTGAGGACCCACAGGCAGGTGAATGTGAAGTGCTGAGTAGGGAGTGTTGCATAATGAGTGGGGAGAGTCCCTGGTGTGATGAATGCCATGATGACTATCAGAGGTGTTTAGGAGGAAAGAAAATGGCATGCTGGGAACGTTGTGATACAATGATTGGATCAATGCTGTCTCCTGAAGACCATGATGTGAATGTAGTGCTTGTGTGTATTGGCCTCCCACTACCTTCACTACCTTTTGTGTTTCTGTAACTTAATCCTCTTGTGAACAAATAAAAAAGTTTTTACTTGTATGCAGTTGTGGGTTGTCTGCTGCTTTCTCGTGATACCTGTGCTGCTTTGTCACCTCCATTCTGTTTTCTACTTCCCTGCTTTTGAGTTTCGCTGTCTTGCTTGTGTATGGCCCTGAGAGCTACATGTGCTTTCTGTTCTCAGAAGAGAGATATCCTTTTTGAATGGCAGTTAAAAAGTTGTTTTCCATTTCTAAGAGTTCTTTAAATTCCACAAATACCTTTAAAAGTTAACCCATCTAAGTAGTAGGTAACCCACACACAGAATAAATTATCCTGGTTGCCTTGAATTCTATGATAAAAGAAAAATGCTTGAAATTATGGGTGCAGTTCCATCTTTTTTGTCTAGTCTTAAAATATTGTGTAGGTTGTAGTTTAGGTGGTATAGTTAAAGGGAGGAGCAGAAAGTTTAATAGGAAAAACCTTTTAGCTTTCATAATGAACGTCTAGATACCATCCTGTCATGGTATTAATTAGTAGTGTCACTTTCAGCAAGCTCCTCTGTTATTAATTGCTACTTTAGGTGATAGTAAAGTAAGAAGAATCTGAAAGTATTCCAGTTCGAATCCCAGTTAGTCTATTTTATCTTTCTTTTGTTTATACAGGTTAAGATCTTCAAGATTTTCTCTAACCCATCTACAGTTACCCACTATTAATTTTCATCTTGGTTAAACACTTAAAGTTGCTTTCTTTATAAAAGTAGCCACAGCTTTTTAGAAGCCTGCTAGGAAGGATACTAGTCCATGTCATCTTTAATGTCTAAGTAAAATTAAGCCAACGGTCAGAGATTCCTATCACTTTGGGGGCGAAAGTACAGTAGTCATTAACAGTATTAGTAGAAGGCAGTGTGCTAAAGTTTTGGACAGGAGTCACCTAGTAAATAAAACCTGGGGTCAGTTGGCTCTGCCCCTTAGCAAGAATTGTTACTCCCTCTGAACTTGTTTCTCTCAAATAATGCCCACCAAACTTAACCTATTTAGGTATGGTGAGGATCAAGTAGACGAAAATGTTCAATAGTGTGTTTGAATTGGTACCGCCATCTAAAGCAACGTAAGGCCCATTGCTTTAATTTTTTTCTTGTCATATACATTTAGTAGTATGGGACGTTATTACAAATTGTTGTATGGATACTGTAGTGCTCTGCATTATATACATTCATACTTAGGCTCAACCCTTTGCTTTTGAATATTGATTCTGTTTAGAAACTAAGCAACACAGATGGTGTTAATGAGATCTGCCCTCAGTTTGCAGTCTCATCTCCTTTTGTCTTTCTTAGTAGTTGCGTCTTCAGGATCATAATGTGAAAGTATTTGACATAAAGTCAATGATGAGAAGTCATATGCGTCATGGTCAGCATAATAAAGCATACTTTCAGATTTGAAGGTTAACACTTTAAGAGCATATAAGCCATCATAAATATTCCATAAATTCCAGTTTCTGTAATATTTGAAGACTTACTGAATTGTGTAATAATTTTGTTTATATTTTAGTATTTGTTAACATTGAAAAGTACAATCTTTAAATTTGTGTAACTTTGAAACTAACTTTAATACTTAACCTATCTTTTTATCTTTCTCTATGGACAGCTCTGATGACCCACAAGTTCAGAAATACATCATGGAAAGTAAATGTTTAGTGAGTATGATTCTGTTATTGCTTCCTTGTTATAGAGTGCCAAAGGTCATGACAGGTAATGTTGATGTTAAACTTTGCATTTTTATTAAAATTATTGCTTATTTAGCCCAACTATAATTTGTTTTATAGGTCATTGAAAAAAATGGGAAATTACGATATGAAATAGATACTGGAGAAGAAACAAAATTTGTTAACCCGGAAGATGTTGCCAGACTGATATTTAGTAAAATGAAAGGTATTGAGCAAAAGAGCAATTATTGACCTTAAAATTACAAGTGATTCTTTAAAAGTTTGCCCTTACAAAATAGGAGTAATTTTGGACCTTGGGAGAAGTGACTGAGCAGATCAGCAGTAAGGAGATCTAAACACCATGGCTGGATTAGCCACTTTTTAGCCTTGTGACTTCGCTTTTTGTGACGTGCCTTTCATAACTCTGCTTTCCCTTAAGTACTGGTTGAGTCTCCCTCTCCTGAAATGCTTGGGACCAGAAATACATCAGTGTTCAGGTTTTGTTTTTTGTTTGTTTTTAGGGTTTGGGCATATTTGTATAAGATCTAATTGGTTGAACATCCGTAATCCAAAATCCGAAATCTGAAATGCTCCAAAATCTTAACCTTTTTGAGCACTGATTTGGAGCATTTCAGAGTTTAGATTTCAGATTAGGTGTGTTCACCCTGTGACATAAATGGATTGGGCCAGATTAACATTTTGAAAAATTTTTGAGATTTAGCAGCCAAATTAATATGGCAAGTAGCGGATGTCTTTCTTCAAGACAGTAAACTCTCAACAGTAATTTAGGTAAATTAGGTCTGATTTTATCACCATATTAGACAAAGTGCAGTGAGTTGAGCAGTGTTCTGTGGAATAGTTTGCGAAATTCTGGAGTGGGTTACTTCCAAGGCTTGTTTCTGCTCTAGAATTGTTAGGAATCTATGAGGTATAAGCAGTCCTGTAACATACTGAGCTAATGTGGTGTGTCTCCATGTTGGCTCATCAGAAGCCAGTTCTCTGGGAGCTAATCCAATTTGAAGATAGTTGGAACTGAGACCTAACTAGCTTTTTGGGCAGTACCTAGTTCTCAGCACAACCATTATAAAGTACAGGAAATACTGCATGATTTAAGACCTCAAGAAAAGAAATTGACAGGATAGAGGATTGAAGGGAATTGAAATATTTGTTTTGTGAGATCTTTGGCATAAATTAAGAAACATCAGAAAGTATTGCTTGACATATTTTTTTCTGTCATTGGAATTTTATGATTTTGCTATGTGTGGTAGCACACACTTATAATACCAAAACTCAGGAGGCTGAAGCAGGAGGATTATTACTGGTTTGCCGCCATCCTGGGCTACATAGTGAGTTCAAGCCCAGCCTAAACTACACAAGACCTTGTCTCAAAAAAAATATATAAAAATAAAAAAATGTATTTTTATATTTTTTAATGTACAGAAACAGCACATTCTGTCTTGGGCTCAGATGCAAATGATGTCGTTATTACTGTTCCGTTTGATTTTGGAGAAAAGCCGAAAAAGGCTCTTGGGTAAGTATAATATGGGATTCATTTTTCTTGCTTAATTAAAAGAAATGCAAATTTCACAATATTATATTTCATAATATCATTATAAAATTGTATTTAAAAATACCCTAGCATAATACAGTGTACCGTAAATACCTTAGTATGGTGATAATCATTTCCTTTTATGAAATGCCAAGAAAACATAATATTAGTTATATTATGTTTAATATTAGTTGTAAGTTATAATACATTAGTTATGGTTATAACTATCATTATGGTTATAACATAATATTATAGTTTATCCTAGCTGTTTTCATGGGAAACTTTCGTAATTACCAGGTTAAACTGATGTTTACAAATCATTGCCTATTTCATGTGATTAAGGTTTATGTGGGAATCATGTAAGAATATATAATCATAGAAAATATTTGTAATTATTTCTTCATCTGAGATCATAATATTAAACCAAACAGTTTCATTGTTTTTACAGGTGATCAGGCAAGTGTAATTATCTGGCACCCATGCCTTTGCTTTGCTGGATGGGGTTCCATTTGAGATTTTGGCAAGCACTGAAGTGACCTTCCCCCACTCCACCATATTACTGGTTATTGATCCCAGGGCCTTTGTACTGAACTGCATCCCCAGCACATTTTAATTTTTTATTTTGCGATAAGGTCTCGTAAGTTGTTAAAGTGTTCAGGGTAGGCCCAAGCTTATGACCTTCCTGACTCAGCCTCCCAGAGTACTGGAATTACAGATGTGTGCCACAGCACCTAGCTGAAGTTGCTACTGAGAGAGAATTGTCATAGTTTAAAAATTGTGACCCTACATTAATGAAAATGGAAAAATTTTAAATATTTC
The DNA here is from genome assembly GCA_004027295.1 of Dolichotis patagonum. Taxonomy (NCBI): domain Eukaryota; kingdom Metazoa; phylum Chordata; class Mammalia; order Rodentia; family Caviidae; genus Dolichotis; species Dolichotis patagonum. Next base: position 53,880 of record PVJX010010130.1, read on the forward strand.
ATAAATTTATCTTAATCTCTTTATGGTCATTTTTTTCGCTCATTTAGCTAATAGTTAACTGTCTTTGCTAATTAAACCACATTGTACTCAAAGTTGAATACACAAAGATAACTCAAACATGATTCTGATCTCATAATGATCAGGAGAGTTCAGTAAATGTTTTGAATAGGAAATTCTACGTAATTGGGCAGGGCATCCTTCCTAGACTTGCAGAGCCCAAAAAGATAGTGTCCCCATGCCCAAAAAGTAAACTTTTTTTTAAGCATAGCCATTTCAAAGAGCTCTATTTTTCTTCAGTATAAGCATATATTTTCTTCCTGAACATTGTAATGTTAAACAGAAAGTGAACTGTTAGAGAATAACTTCCATTTCACTTGTTCTATTTTCTTGCTTCCAAAGCTTGTTACACTTCTTGTCCGCTTATGGAATCTTACCTGCTATTGCATGAATTTTTTAGTGCAGAATTTCTTAAATTGACTTAAGGTGTTGTGATATTAAATTCACTAAAAGCAAATTGTTCACAGAGAAGCAGCTGGAGCAGCTGGATTTAATGTTTTACGATTAATACATGAACCATCTGCAGCTCTTCTTGCTTATGGAATTGGGCAAGACTCCCCTACTGGAAAAAGGTAAAAACTATTTGCAGCTTTAAGTTTTTTCAGTGTAGAAGCATTGTGGATTATAGCAATTACATCAGTCATAGTTATTCTGTAATATAGTGCCCAACCTTTAAGGATGAAAAATACTGAAATTCTCACCTGGAGTTTTTTAAATGGTTGAGAAAAAGGTGCTGTGAAAGCAAAGAAGGAACATCGCAGGAGGGAAAATTGAGCTTTTTGCCCTTCTCTTGCTGTCTTCATTTTGTCCCTTTATTAGAGGGAGATTGGGAGGTTATAGATCTGGCTCACTTCCAGCAGAAGCAAGGACACTTGATGTTACCAGCATTTCCTGTGATTACATGTTTAGAAACATTAGATACTATTTTATGTGTATTGGACTTGGCAGAAAATGAGTGGAAATCCTGTATGAGGATTTAAGACTTCAGACCCACATAACCCCAACTTAGCTATCAGTGCTGTTCTCTAGATCTGATGACCGTTAAACGTCTGAGAAATGAATTCAGATATTGTGTTAACTTTCTGTAATTATTTTACTTATTCAGCTTCTCACAGTTAAATTAATATGTATCAATCACTTGGAAATTATTTTTAGGTAAACTAGATAAATACAGAAATGTCAGATCATGAATTTTGATATATAAGAAATGAGTTTCTAGTTTTAAACATACAGTAACGTGCATAATATTAACTCAGAATAGTGCAGACTATAAAATGTATAATATGCAACAGAATAACTTCATAATACTAGAATTTCTATAGTCTCTTAAAATTCATTGTAATCACTAATCTCTTCCTGATTTACTTTGACAATTAGTATTTTGAACTCTGGTTACTCAGAATACAGTTTTACATGTATTTTCAGCATGACAAGATTAAAAAAAACTTGGATTCAGAATGTCTATGTTCGAGGCTGAATTCATCACCAAGTCATTATAGACTTTGTTATTCATTTGAGAGTTTCAATTTCTTTGTAATTTAAAAGGATTCAATGATTTCTAATGTGCAACCTAGCTTTAAAATGTGATTCTGTGATAAATTGCATACTTTCTCTTTCCCTTAAAGCAATGTTCTGGTGTTCAAGCTTGGAGGAACATCTTTATCTGTCAGTGTCATGGAAGTTAACAGTGGGATGTATCGGGTTCTTTCAGCAAACACTGACGATAACATCGGAGGTGCCCATTTCACAGCAGCCTTAGCCCAGTACCTGGCTTCAGAATTCCAGAGGTGAGTGCTAATGGCCTGGTTGAGGCAAAAAAAACATGTATTTCTTCTTTTGATAGAGACTGGATATCTTTACCTCTGGAATAAGTGTCCTTTGTGCAGGAGGTTTATCAGCCACTGGACTGCAAGAACTTGAAGCCCAGTGATTTTGCTTTTTAATCATTGGGGGTTGCTCTCCCCCCGCTTCTTTTTTTCGCAGTACAAAGGACTGACTCCAGTTACCCTTGAATTGACTGTAGTCTCAGCCCCTTTTTTATTTATTTATGTATCGTTTATTTTTATTTTTTTATGCTTTTAAAAAAATTTTATTTAAAGAAAACAAACAAACAAAACAGAATAAAGGGTAGCAACAATACAGAATTCCAAGGAAAAAGGGAAAGAACCAAAAAAAAAAAACCACTAAGAAATCATTACTTGACAAATTACATACTGACATCTTGGAAATAGTTGTTCAAATTACATAATTAAAACATGCAAAGTATACATTCAAACAGTGACGCTGTTAACAGTTCTGCTCCATGATCTGACAAAAACAGCAATATGGTCATCCATCTTACACACTCAAACATACATGCAATTATATCAAAAGGGTAAAATTAAACACAACAAAACAGAACAAAACGAGTCACCAGAAAGCAATGTAAGAGACATAAATTTCAAAGCTTGACAATCGGAGATACTCACTTTCTATCACATTGACACTTGTTTTCTTCCTAATAGTTGTCCATATTGTCACATACGGGGAATTCACATGAAACAACATAGTATGGAACTGATCTAAGCAGTACAAGGGGGGCATTTCAGGTCTTCAAGACCAGACAATAGGGAAGCCAAGAATGGCTGTCATACTGTCTCTCATTGTCTTCCAAACAGCTGTCCATACCTTCATGTGTGTTGAACTTAAAACAAGCTAAAATCACTTCGAACAAAGAATGATAGCATTGCTGGATTTCACATCGTGACATTACAGAGTCAGCACTGGATACTGTAGTGTCTCTTTCTTCAAAATAGTTGTTCATTTCAACATGCATTATATAGTTGGTTCTCGTAAACTGTTTTTAAGCTCTACACATGCATGAGTTTCTACATGTATATCTATCCTTTCTGTATTAGAGGAAAAACAAAACAAAGCAAGACAAAACAAAGCAATTCCTAGAAAAGCATGAAGCAAAAAGTCATATAAAACCACAATACAAGGTGATCTACAATGGTTAGCATGATGTCTCAGCAGTATATAAGAACATTAATAAAAACAAAGCATTCGAGATATTATAAGACATCAAAAGCAGTCAATAATCGAACCAGAGTGGGTATCTTAGTGAATCTTGTCATCTTTAGTGTAGTTGCCTATACTCTTAGACTTGATGCTATCAGTCATAACAGATTTGAATAAAATCAGTCAATACAAAACAGCAATCTAACAAACCAGATTCAAATAAGATCAGTCATAATAAGACAGTATAAGTTATACAGGGCTTCTGGTTAAGTTGATAGGAAATTAAGGATGCTTACCATATAATGTCCTCTTATTTTTGGGATAGCTTACCTTGTCCTCAAGTCTAGTGTAAGTAGACAAACTGGAACAGCATGTAATCCATCCAAGCAGAGTGATGAGAATAATGTAGATTTGAAATCTTGTTACCCCATTAACAATATCCTCTGCCTTCCTTTTTTAGACAATTCTTCCCCTTTCACTCCCATAGGGTGCACTGCTTAATTTGGGTCCCACTGCCTCCTTATATAGAGCATCTCAATGGACCCTATCTCCTGATCTACTCTGCCTGTGTTTCTGTCTGTTAGTATTTCGAGGCCCTCTATACTAGAGATTATAGCCAATCTTCTCTGCCTCATTTCTGCTATTCTATTTTTCTGCCATTGATAGTCTATTTTTCTCTTCCACTCCACTGTCTGCCTCGTTCACTGAGGCCTGTCTGCCACTGTTCCTGAAATGCTCGTATTCTTGTTCTCTCTCCCTAGAATGTCCTTCAGTATTTTTTGTAGGGTTGGACTGGTGGTCACAAATTCTCCCAGTTCCTCTTTCTCATGGAAGCATCTTTTTTCTCCATTAATTTCTAGAGAGAGTTTTGCAGGATACATCAATCTGGGCTGGAGGTTGTTCTCCTTCAGGG